>JACCIZ010000143.1:0-80551 GCA_025506415.1 Flaveria robusta
CCACCCAACCTCCTATCAACGCACCCACATCTTTTACCGTTGCTAACAACTACCCTGAATGGCGTCAAGCCACGGCTGAAGAGTACTCTGCTCTTGTCAAGAACGGTACATGGTCTCTTGTGCCGCCTGTTTCTAACATAGATATTGTTGATTGTAAGTGGCTATACAGGTTCTAGAAAACAAAATGGGCAATCTTAATCGCTACAAGGCTCGATTAGTAGCAAAAGGCTTCAGTCAACAAGAAGGGATGACTTTCATGAAACATTCAGCCCAGTCATTAAACCCACCACCATCAGGTTGTCTTGTCTCTTACTGTCACCAACAAGTGGTCTTTACGACAACTTGATGTTACAAATGCCTTCTTACATGGTGATCTCAAAGAGACAATCTATCTGAGACAACCAGCGGGATTTGTCGATCCTAACAGACCGAATCATGTATGTCGTTTACATAAATCTCTATACGGATAAAACAGCACCAAGGGCGTGGTTCAGCCGTCTCTCGTCTGCACTTTAAAAGCTTGGCTTCACAGGCTCAAAAACAGACCCTCTTATTCATATTCAAGTCTAACGACACCCTGATCTACTTCCTTGTGTATGTGGACATCATTGTCACGGGCAACAATCCCAAAGCCATTGACAACATCATCACCAACTTGGTGTTGCCTTTGATCTTAAATACCTAGGTTCGCTAGATTATTTTTTGGGCATTGAGGTAGTACACAAAGGTAATGACATTCTTCTCTCACAACAACAATACATTTGGAGCTCCTACAACGAGCAGGCTTATCAGCTGCCAAACCAGTTCCGTCCACGATGAGCACATCTACTCCGTTGTCACTGCATGACAGCCCTCAGTTTTTGGATCTGGTTAAATATCGACAGATTGTTGGAGCCTTACAGTATGTTACTTTATCCAGACCAGACATCTCCTTTGCTGTAAATAAGATTGTCATTTATGCATGCTCCTACTAACAACCACTGGTCTGCAGTGAAACGGATTCTCCGATACCTTCAGGGCACTATGAACTACGGTCTTCTTTTAAAACAGGCCTCTGGATCTACACTTCACGTATTCACAGATGCTAATTGGCAACCTGTGAAAGCCTTCTCAGATGCCTATTGGGCTGTCCAGATGACCGTCGATCCACTCGGGGGTTTGCCATTTATTTGGGATCTAATCTTGTATCTTGGAGAGCTAGAAAATAGCGTACGGTCTCACGATCGTCCACAGAGTCTGAGTACAAAGCCCTTGATGATACAGTAGCTGAACTTACTTGGTTACAGGCTCTTCTACAAGAACTGGGTACAACCAATAGATCTGCACCTACATTATGGTATGACAACTTAGGTGCAACATACTTATTAGCTAATCCTGTTTTCCGTGCTCGAACAAACACATGTTGAGGTCGATTTCCATTTTGTAAGAGAGAAAGTTGCTGAAGGACAACTTTGTGTTCAATTCATTTCAACAAGTGATCAAATAGCTGACATCTTCACCAAACCATTCCCACTGACAGATTTACTTTTCTACTCCAAGCTGCAGGTCGTTGCCCGGCCTCAGCTTGCGGGGGAATGTTAGTCATACTAGACAAGTTAGTCTAGGGTTAGCTATTGTCTATAATAGAGGGGCTCATGTGTAACTTTATTTATTATATATTCTCTTGTATTCTTCCATATTCAATACAATACAATCACAATTACAATCATACAGTTCAACTTTGTCCTCTCAAACTCAATTTTAGTTTCTACTCGTACAAGCAAAAATTAGAAATCCATATGATGGTTAAGGTGTAGATAAGATCTAGTCTAAGGAAATGAGAGATATTTTAGGGCGGACAGAAAATGGGAAAAAATAAACCAACATATCAATAAGATAAAATTGCATAAATGGTCCCTGTGTTTTGACCAGATTGCATGATTGGTTCCGAACTTTGAAATTACAAAGTTAATCCAAACTTTTGTGTAGTCATTGCAAATTTGGTCCCTAAATTTTACAAAAATGCAAAGTTAATCCAAACTTTTATATGGGGTTAAATTTTGGTCCTTAAAATCAAATTTAAAAGTTAATTTAAATTTTAGTAAATGCATAAATAATGAATGAAGTTAATGACAGAGACCACACATACAATAATTACACAAAATTTAAACTATCTTTGCAATTTTTACAATTTGGGGATCAAACATATAATTTGATTAAACCACAGGGACTATTTATGCAATTTTCTCAATCAATAATAAAAATTGTTAATAACTAAGTGTAAGCATAAAAGTAAAGTAACTAAATAATACTACAAACCCAGTTGTAAACATGAAATTGAACTACTAGAAGGAAATCTAAAACAATATTCTATAATAGTATAATGTGCTACATATAACATGCAGAATATAAACAACATATCAGTATGTCTAAAATAGATTGTCATAGTCTGCAAAAGAATGACAATGAATTAAAACCTTCACTTACACTAAGGGCATCTCTAATTGGGCGTTTTTAGCCTAAAAAACGTCACATCATCCGTTTTTTAGATCAAGAACCATTGGGGGGTTTTGTTTTTACAAACAATGTTCATACATATGAACTTGAAAAAACGCCATTTTTTGGGGTAGGTGGGACAAGGGTGGGGCCGGATGGATTGGTAATTAGAAAATAAATATAAGAAATAGTGATGATGTGGCAATAGTTTTTGATGTTTTGAAAACACCTTATTGGAGAGATTTTTAAGAGTTTTAAGAAATAAGTGTTTTTCTCGTGTGGCAGTGATTAGATATGTTTTTTAGTGTTTTTAGAGTCTTTTATGGGTGATGCTCTAAAGGCAATATGACTATCTAGAATGGTTATCATGATGCCTAGACAAAACAGACCTATAAAAACCCTATCTTCTCAATTAGGACAGCCAAAAACAAAAGCGTACCATATACTTAGAATTCATTGAGAAATAGAAAACTAGATACTTACAACTCAATTTGCATAATGAGATTCTGGTAACACGCATAAATGGTACCTATCGTTTAAAGATGGAGAAAGACATCCAACATAAACATGTCTTCTAAGGGCGGAGCTTAGTTGGGAACGGGGGGGCCGCCGCCTCCCCCTTTTTTTTTCGTCGGTAGTGTTAAACTTTAGTTCGGTAGTGTAAATTTTTGGCTCGGTAGTGTAAATTTTTATATAAAACTTGAGTTCGGCCCCCCTAAAAAAAACAATTTCGCCCCCGCCCCCCCTACGAGAGTCTTCAAGCTCCGCCATTACGTGTCTTGCATGCCTAGGGGCCGTGAATCAAATCATTTATATTCAAAATCACCGTGATCAAATACAAGAAGCTTATTTACCAAAACAAATTGTCCTAAGTTTTAGATACATCATATCATTACCTTATTCCTTGTACAAATAAGTTACACAAGTCAACTTGTTACATAAGTCAACTTATTACCATATTCCTTGTACAGATATACAACCCATTTCCTACCCATGCCCATTTTGATTGTAGCTTCTTTTTCTCTGCCTAGAGTGACCTACCCCCTTTATCTTTAGCTTTAAAAAATGCCCAACTGGACCCCTTGGAAAGAATTAACAGCCTAAACCAACCCATAACCTCATCCTAAAAGCACAAATGACCCGTTTTTAAGTCTTTGGGTTAAAATTACAAGGTCTATTACTAAGTAACAAATAAATTTGCTTACCACACTTGCTGAAACTAAAATTGAATGAGAAGATATAAAGATATGATACGTACCTTGCTCGGTATCCGTTGGATCAAATAAACCTTACTTGACCCGTGGAGCAGTCCCATGACCCAGTCAATAACCCAGTCAAGTAGAAGCTTCTAAATAGGGGGAAACCAAAGTAGTGGGGGTGATGTTAGTGGGGCGGTTAGTTAACCGAATAGGAGCAGCAGTAGAAATAGGATTTGAGGTTTATTGTTTTGGATTGTCAATGTTTATGTTATCTAAATTGGGTATCTATACCTTTGTTCTTGGAGATTAACCCATCTCGAATTGGGTCTTCTATCTTGTAATCTTTCGGTTCTAGCAATTAAATCTATCAATTACCCTTGTTTGATTTCTGGGTTCTATCAAGATACAATAATAAATCAATATAATGATTAGAACTTACCCTACCTTACCTTTGTAGCATGACGTGACAATAATCTATGTTCAGATTTGGCTCTTGCCCGAAAATGAGACCTCTGTGTCCTCTCTATCCTTTTCTTAATCTCCCCACCGGCAAGCATATTAGAAAACCTGAAAATAGTTAAGGTGATAGATAAAAAAAGGAAATGAAAATAGAAAGAGATGTTGAATGTAGGAAAAATAAATAAATCAATAAAGAAATATATCAAATTGCTAAATAATGCTATAAAACCAACTGAAAACATGAAATTGAATTACTAAAATATAAATTTAAAATAATATTCTACAATATAACATGGCTAAAATATGTTGCCAACAAGAAGGGCAAAGAATCAAAAAAAGATTTGTGTACAATTAGAGCATTATGACTGTCTAGAAATGAAATAGTAGGGGAAAAAAAAAGTCAAATTAAGCTTCAAAAAAATATCAAATCTTTGTTTCATTCACATTTTCACAATATTATTTGAATCCACAAAATAACAATATTCAATGGAAAAGTACTACCAATGGGGTCGAGGCTCCAAATTTAAATCAAGAACTGCCCCAAGCACCTACAACTCATTAATTAGGAAGCCTTCCTTAGCATCTAAAGGTTGATGACCTTCAAAATGATAAAAGAGAAAAGGTCGTAAAAAAATAACAGGAAAGGTTATGTTAAAAAGCAAATAATAAACCTTATTACCATTTTGAGATAATGCGCCGTCCATGTTGTTAATAAACTCAGAAAGTGTTTATGGACTTGGAATCGGCTGCATGTATAAAGCGGTAGGCATGCAAAAAAACAAGTACAGCGGTATAGAAAATATAGAAGAAAACTTAGAATGAAATTAGGATGTTCAATACATGTTTACTATCATAGCAAGTGTAGTACCACTAGCACTGCCATCAAAGGGATTTGAAGCCCTTAGATGCATTGATTGAGTCGGATGTCAAGGCCAGGACTAGTTTCTGATTGCATTTAAAAGAGAAGCTTGCACGACCATACTTAAGTGTAAACATGTGGAAGATCAATGTGTATCAAGTAGTAATCTTAGTTAAATGAACACAAATCATCATAAAATATTTTATAGCACATACTAATATAAAAAGTAAGAAAGGGTCTGGATCACCTCATATTTGGCTATGTTGTGCAAATACCACCAATGGGGTCGTGCCCCCAAATTAAATCAAGAACTGCCCCACGCACCTACAACTCATTAATTAGGAAGCCTTCTGTAGTATCTAAGGTTGATGACCTTCAAAACGATCAAAAAGAACATGTCATGAAAACAATGCAAAGAATGAATAGTTATGTTAATATGAACATAATAATTCTTAACCATTTTGAGATAATGCTCCATCCATGTGGTTAATAAACTCAAAAAGTGTGTTAGGACTCAGAAGAGGCTGCATGTTCATATAAGAATGCACAAAAACCAAGTAAATCAGTGTAAAAAAATATAATGATAATTTAGAATGAAACTAGAAAGTGTAAAATGTTTTACCATCATAGCAAGTGTAGGTGTTGCTGGCACTACTCCCGAATGGAATTTGAAACCCTTAGATGCATTATTTGAGTAGGATTTCTAGGCTGGGACTCGTTTCCGATTCCATGTAAAAGGGAAACTTGCACAACCATATATACTTAAGTGTAAAGATGTAGAGATCAACGTGTATCAAGTAGTAATCTTGAACACAAATATCATTAAATATCATTTATAGCACAAAATAGAAAGAGCACGAATCACCTCATATGCTTGGCTATGTTGTGCGAGTACCACCAATCGGATCGCGACCCCAAATCAAATCAAGAACTGCCCAAGTACCTACAACAAACAAAAAATACTTTAAAGTTAAAATTGTCACTAAAAAGCACAGCTCATTTTATGCACAATAATTTTGCAGAATCCAAAACCTGGTTCCATGTGAACTACCAACTTCATCTTGATCTCAACCACAAAATGTCCGAAGAAGTACACTACGTGACACATGCCTGACAGGAGGACATGTGCCAGTAACATCATCACCTTCCCAGTCAAGGAACAGCTGGCACTACTCCCAATGGGATTTGAAACCTTGAGGTATTGATTGAGAGGGACTTCTACGCTTGGACTAGTTTCCGGTTTCATTTACACAGGGCAACTTGCACACGCATACTGAAGTGTAAACAAGTAGAAGATCAAAGTATATAAAGTAGTAATCTAAAATAGAGCTAGAAAGGCCTTATTACCTACGGCTTTCTCATCAGAGGAAGAGCTAATAAAGAATTATGGCTCGGCCATGAGATATTATGAATAGCACACACTGGTATAAAGAGAAAGACAGAAGAAGTCGATCACCTGCATATTCGGTTGGCTTGTCATGTGTTAGTACCACCATCAACGCAATGCATATGTCATTACATGTATAAGCATCTTATAAGTGTATCACCAGAATACACATGTTGTTATATCAAATCAAACCATGAATTTTGCTACCCGTGAGTGTATCTTATAAGCATAGACCCACAGCCAGCATATGAGACTTCCCGTAAGAGCATGTGAGATGTGGCACGTGGGAGTTGTATTTACAAATCGCTATATTCTTCCAGATGTATTAACTCTCAATTAATGTCACACCTACAGTTGCCTACATATAGACGTATAATTCAGGAATACTAATAAAATTCTAGCAAACTTTATCAAATGTTAAGAAAGTCTACAGGTTTAAAACCTAAAGAATTTAACTTGAAACCTATTCATCAAAACAAAACAAAACAAAACACGCCAAAGCAAAACTAGAAACATTGTTGAAGCAAAACGATCGAACTTAAACAAATGTTATAGATTCAAGAAACTATAACATATTTGTTCCTTAAATATAAGATTTCTCTTTCTCTTCAACTGATAGTCTAAGCTCGAGTTCTTCTACAACAAATATTCGTAGAAAATTTAAAAATAACTAATTATAATAAATTAACCGAAACAATAGAAAAAAGAAAGAGAGCGGTAGTTGTATATTTCACCTACAAATATTCGTAGAAAATTTAAAAATAACTAATTAGCAATGTCTATAAAAAGCAAATGAATGTAAATGGGCCAAAAAGAATGACATAAGTGAATAGACCAGACCAGCAAAAAGCAACATGTATCAAACCGGAACCATCTTGGCCTTGTTTAAATGGCTGAGATTGAAAGTTAATGACTTTAAATCGAATCTATTTTGACCCGTTTACCCGAATCACCCATCTTGCCAGCTCTAGCTGATTATCAGCAGTGGCGGAGCTTGAACCACGGCTTAGGGGGGCGGGGGCGAAAATAAACTATTTTAGGGGGGGCGAACTATATTTTATTGAAAAATTTCCACTACCGGACCAAAAATTTGCACTGCCGAGCCAAAACTAACACTACTGACCGAAAAAAGAGGGGGGGCGGGCGCCCCCCCCCGGCCCCTTAGAAGCTTCGCCAGTGATTATCAGAAGATACCTCAATTAAAGTGAGTGCAATGGCTCTAAGAAAGCTGAATTAATGAAACTACCCTGCAATGAGAAATTAAATAAAATGTATACGCCTCAAACATACTTATCATACCATATTAATTCATTAAATTTACCTTTGTCCTTGCTGCTATCAAAGTGAGTCCAAGTGGATCTATGAAATCTGAATTGATGAAAACACCTTGGAATGAGAAGGAAAACAAATTGTATACGTTTCAGAATACATACTTATCATACCATATATCTTTAACTTTGCCAACAACCTACAACATTAAATGCTCCAGTTAATGTGAATGAGAAAAGAAATGTTAATGTTTCTAATGTACACACACATAGGGGTGATAAAGAAATACAAAAAAACGATTCATCAAACAGTTGGTATGCATTAACCTAACTTTCCACAAACCTTTAATCAATCAAACAAACGATTCATCAAACAGTTGCTTTTTTGCTAACAGGTCATATGAACATACCTTTTTTGAACCTCGTATCCCAAATAGAATTAAAAGTTTTGCAATCACTAGAAATTGGGATTTCAGAATAAGAGTGATGATTTTTCTATTCAAGACCATAAAATTTTAGCAATGTTATTAAAAAAAGCAAAATAATACCTTACGTCTTTAAAATGGCAGGGGTCAATCTTGACAAAGTGGAAGGGTTATATTTGATCCCTTGATCTAACATATAATTTGCGTACGTCACTGCATCAAGAACAAGATTAAGATCAACTCACCCACCAACCAAAATAGTCCCCTGTTTTGATCATCTTAGTAATATTTGCTGAACTTCTTTTAGTTACATACTCTGTATCAAAAACTAAAAATAAATATTATACAACCTGTACAATCCTGGAGCACCCAATTAAAATGCATCGCACATAACATTCTTCTAACCATATTTACAACCTGCACACTAAAGTAAAATGTTTAAAACAAGATTCGAAATTATCATTCAAATCATCCCCCTAACAGATAAAACCAAATAGAATTAAAAAGTTTTGCAATCACTAGAAATTGGGATTTCAGAATAAGAGTGATGATTTTTCTATTCAAGACCATAAAACTTTAGCAATGTTATTAAAAATAGCAAAATTTATCAAACCGAACCCATCTGGACCACGTTTAAAGAGCTGAGATTGATAGTTGGTGACTTCCATATTGACCCGTTTACCCAAATCGCCCATCTTGCCAGCTCTAGTTAACTATCAGAAGAAACCTGAATCAAAGTGAGTTCAAATGGCTCTATGAAAGCTAAATTGATGAAATCACCCTGCCATGAGAAGTAAAATCAAATGTATATGTCTCAAAATACATACTTATCATGCCATATTATATCTTTAACTTTACCTTTTTCCTTGGTGCTATCAAAGTGAGTTCAAATGGCTCTACGAAAGCTAAATTGAAGAAATCACCCAGCCACGAGAAGTAAAGCAAAATGTATATGTCTCAGAATACATATATTTCATACCATATTATATCTTTAACTTTACGTTTGTCCTTCCTGCTATCAAAGTGAGTCCAAGTGGCTCTATCAAAGCTGCATCAATGAAAACACCCAGCAGTGAGAAGTAAAACAAAATGTATACGTCTCAAAATGCATACTTATCATACCATATTATATCTTTAACTTTGCCAGCAACCTACAAAGTTAAATGCTCAAGTCAATATAAATGAAAAAATATATGAAAATGTTTCAACTGTACACACACACACAGTGGTGATGAAGAAGAAATACAAACAAACGTTTCATCAAACAGTTGGTATGCATCGACCTAACGTCCCACAAACCTTTAATCAATCATGCTTGTTGCTTAGCTTTTTTAGTTCCTGTCCTTGGTTTATATGCAACTACAATCTGATACATGAGTGAATAAAATGCCCAACAAAAAAGTGAAATTAAAATTAATGAAGTTAGTTGCTAACAGGACATATGAACATACCTTTATTGAGCCTCGTATCCCACAGTGATCAACATTTGTAATGGCTGAACTATCAATAAAAACCTCATTAATCATCATCAACAATATTTTAGGCTTTACAAATTCGGTTAAAAAACATGTCAGGAAGCAAACTGAACGCAACTCGTACATGGTTTTTTATGATATCAAAACACAAAGAATATTGCCAGAAAAATTTAAATTAGTTATTGAATACACAAAAGGCCAAATATCATGAAAATAGTTTAAGATTAAACCTTGATGACCACTTCAGTACCGGCTTCACAAAACCTTACGAAAAACCCATAATAATTGTCGTCCATTGGCTTATCTGAACTGCCCTTTTTACCCGTTCTTGATAACGATCCATCCGCAGATGATGAACTAAATTTCCCATCAGCAGATTTACCAATTATCTGCCATCTATAATCTATGTGCTTTGCGATCTAACCCTCTATAGTTTCCTAATATTATAATTGTTAGAATACATGCATTTCTAATCAAATAACAAAACCAATATCTAAGCACAAAGAAGTAGACTAAACTACAAAATTATGCAACTTAAATCTGCGTTCAAATTTGAAAAAATAATACCTTACGTCTTTAAAATGGCAGGGGTCAATCTTGCCAAAGTGAAAGGGTTATATTTGATCCCTCGATCTAACATATAATTTGCGTATGTCACTGCATCAAGAACAAGATTAAGATCAAGCCACCCACCAACCAAAATAGTCCCCTGTTTTGATCATCTTAGTAATATTTGCTGAACTTCTTTTAGTTTCAAACTCTGTATCAAAAACTAAAAATAAATATTATACCACCTGTACAATCCTGGAGCACCCAATTAAAATACATCGCACATAACATTCTTCTAACCATATTAACAACCTGCACATTAGAATAAGATGTTTAAAACAAGATTCGAAATTATCATTCAAATCATCCCCCTAACAGATAAAACCAAATAGAACAAAAAGTTTTGCAATCCTAGAAATTGGGATTTCAAAATAAGAGTGATGATTTTTCTATTCAAGACCATAAAATTTTTAGCAATGTTATTAAAAAAAGCAAAATATATCAAACCGAACCCATCTTGACCTCGTTTAAAGAGCTGAGATTGATAGTTGGTGACTTTATATCTAACACATTTTGACCCGTTTAACCAAATAGCCCATCTTGCCAGCCCTAGTTAACTATCAGAAGAAACCTGAATCAAAGTGAGTTCAAATGGCTCTATGAAAGCTAAATTGATGAAATCACCCTGCCATGAGAAGTAAAATCAAATGTCTGTCTCAAAATACATACTTATCATGCCATATTATATCTTTAACTTTACCTTTGTCCTTGCTGCTATCAAAGTGAGTCCAAGTGGCTCTATGAAAGCTGAATTGACAAAATCACCCTGCCAGGAGAAGTAATATAAAATGTATACATCTCAGAATACATACATATCATACCATATTATATCTTTAACTTTACGTTTGTCCTTCATGCTGTCAAAGTGAGTCCAAGTGGCTCTATCAAAGCTGCATCAATGAAAACACCCAGCAGTGAGAAGTAAAACAAAATGTATACGTCTCAAAATACATACTTATCATACCGTATTATATCCTTAACTTTGCCAGCAACCAACAATGTTAAATGCTCCAGTTAATGTAAATGAGAAAATATATGTTAATGTTTCTAATGTACACACACACAGTTGTGATGAAGAAGAAATACAAACAAACGTTTCATCAAACAGTTGGTATGCATCAACCTAACGTCCCACAAACCTTTAATCAATCATGCTTGTTGCTTAGCTCTTTTAGTTCCTGTCCTTGGTTTATATGCAACTACAATCTGATACATGAGTGAATAAGATGCCCAACAAAAAAGTGAAATTAAAATTAATGAAGTTAGTTGCTAACTGGTCATATGAACATACCTTTATTGAGCCTCGTATCCCACAGTGATCTACATTTGTAATGGCTGAACTATCAATAAAAACCTCATTAATCATCATCAACAATATTTTAAGCTTTACAAATTCGGTTAAAAAACATGTCAGGAAGCAAACTGAAAGCAACTCGTACATGGTTTTTATGATATTAAAACACAAAGAATATTGCAAGAAAAATTTAAATTAGTTATTGAATACACAAAAGGCCAAATATCATGAAAATAGTTTAAGATTAAACCTTGATGACCACTTCAATACCGGCTTCACAAAACCTTACGAAAAACCCATAATAATTGTCGTCCATTGGCTTATCTGAACTGCCCTTTTTACCCGTTCTTGATAATGATCCATCTGCAGATGATGAACTAAATTTCCCATCAGCAGATTTACCAATTATCTGCCATCTATAATCTATGTGCTTTGCGATCTAACCCTCTACAGTTTCCTAATATTATAATTGTTAGAATACATGCATTTCTAATCAAATAACAAAACCAATATCTAAGCACAAAGAAGTAGACTAAACTACAAAATTATGCAACTTAAATCTGCGTTCAAATTTGAAAAAATAATACCTTACGTCTTTAAAATGGCAGGGGTCAATCTTGCCAAAGTGAAAGGGTTATATTTGATCCCTCGATCTAACATATAATTTGCGTACGTCACTGCATCAAGAACAAGATTAAGATCAAGTCACCCACCAACCAAAATAGTCCCCTGTTTTGATCATCTTAGTAATATTTGCTGAACTTCTTTTAGTTACATACTCTGTATCAAAAACTAAAAATAAATATTATACAACCTGTACACCTGGAGCACCCAATTAAAATGCATCGCACATAACATTCTCTAACCATATTTACAACCTCACACTAAAATGAAATGTTTAAAACAAGATTCGAAATTATCATTCAAATCATCCCCCTAACAGATAAAACCAAATAGAATTAAAAAGTTTTGCAATCACTAGAAATTGGGATTTCAGAATAAGAGTGATGATTTTTCTATTCAAGACCACAAAACTTTAGCAATGTTATTAAAAATAGCAAAATATATCAAACCGAACCCATCTGGACCACGTTTAAAGAGCTGAGATTGATAGTTGGTGACTTCCATATTGACCCGTTTACCCAAATCGCCCATCTTGCCAGCTCTAGTTAACTATCAAAAGAAACCTGAATCAAAGTGAGTTCAAATGGCTCTATGAAAGCTAAATTGATGAAATCACCCTGCCATGAGAAGTAAAATCAAATGTATATGTCTCAAATACATACTTATCATGCCATATTATATCTTTAACTTTACCTTTGTCCTTGCTGCTATCAAAGTGAGTCCAAGTGGCTCTATGAAAGCTGAATTGACAAAATCACCCTGCCATGAGAAGTAATATAAAATGTATACATCTCAGAATACATACATATCATACCATATTATATCGTTAACTTTATGTTTGTCCTTCCTGCTATCAAAGTGAGTCCAAGTGGCTCTATCAAAGCTGCATCAATGAAAACACCCAGCAGTGAGAAGTAAAACAAAATGTATACGTCTCAAAATGCATACTTATCATACCATATTATATCTTTAACTTTGCCAGCAACCTACAAAGTTAAATGCTCAAGTCAATGTAAATGAAAAAATATACGAAAATGTTTCAACTGTACACACACACAGTGGTGATGAAGAAGAAATATAAACAAACGTTTCATCAAACAGTTGGTATGCATCGACCTAACGTTACACAAACCTTTAATCAATCATGCTTGTTGCTTAGCTTTTTTAGTTCCTGTCCTTGGTTTATATGCAACTACAATCTGATACATGAGTGAATAAAATGCCCAACAAAAAAGTGAAATTAAAATTATTGAAGTTAGTTGCTAACAGGACATATAAACATACCATTATTGAGCCTCGTATCCCACAGTGATCTACATTTGTAATGGCTGAACTATCAATAAAAACCTCATTAATCATCATCAACAATATTTTAGGCTTTACAAATTCGGTTAAAAAACATGTCAGGAAGCAAACTGAAGGCAACTCGTACATGGTTTTTTATGATATCAAAACACAAAGAATATTGCCAGAAAATTTAAATTAGTTATTGAATACACAAAAGGCCAAATATCATGAAAATAGTTTAAGATTAAACCTTGATGACCACTTCAGTACCGGCTTCACAAAACCTTACGAAAAACCCATAATAATTGTCGTCCATTGGCTTATCTGAACTGCCCTTTTTACCCGTTCTTGATAATGATCCATCCGCAGATGATGAACTAAATTTCCCATCAGCAGATTTACCAATTATCTGCCATCTATGTGCTTTGCGATCTAACCCTCTACAGTTTCCTAATATTATAATTGTTAGAATACATGCATTTCTAATCAAATAACAAAACCAATATCTAAGCACAAAGAAGCAGACTAAACTACAAAACTATGCAACATAAATCTGCGTTCAAATTTGAAAAAATAATACCTTACGTCTTTAAAATGGCAGGGGTCAATCTTGCCAAAGTGAAAGGGTTATGTTTGATCCCTCGATCTACATATAATTTGCGTACGTCACTTCATCAAGAACAAGATTAAGATCAAGTCACCCACCAACCAAAATAGTCCCCTGTTTTGATCATCTTAGTAATATTTGCTGAACTTCTTTTAGTTACATACTCTGTATCAAAAACTAAAAATAAATATTATACAACCTGTACAATCCTGCAGCACCCAATTAAAATGCATCGCACATAACATTCTTCTAACCATATTTACAACCTGCACACTAAAATAAAATGTTTAAAACAAGATTCGAAATTATCATTCAAATCATCCCCCTAACAGATAAAACCAAATAGAATTAAAAAGTTTTGCAATCACTAGAAATTGGGATTTCAGAATAAGAGTGATGATTTTTCTATTCAAGACCATAAAACTTTAGCAATGTTATTAAAAATAGCAAAATATATCAAACCGAACCCATTTGGACCATGTTTAAAGAGCTGAGATTGATAGTTGGTGACTTCCATATTGACCCGTTTACCCAAATCGCCCATCTTGCCAGCTCTAGTTAACTATCAAAAGAAACCTGAATCAAAGTGAGTTCAAATGGCTCTATGAAAGCTAAATTGATGAAATCACCCTGCCATGAGAAGTAAAATCAAATGTATATGTCTCAAAATACATACTTATCATGCCATATTATATCTTTAACTTTACCTTTGTCCTTGCTGCTATCAAAGTGAGTCCAAGTGGCTCTATGAAAGCTGAATTGACAAAATCACCCTGCCAGGAGAAGTAATATAAAATGTATACATCTCAGAATACATACATATCATACCATATTATATCTTTAACTTTACGTTTGTCCTTCATCCTGTCAAAGTGAGTCCAAGTGGCTCTATCAAAGCTGCATCAATGAAAACACCCAGCAGTGAGAAGTAAAACAAAATGTATACCTCTCAAAATACATACTTATCATACCGTATTATATCCTTAACTTTGCCAGCAACCTACAAAGTTAAATGCTCCAGTTAATGTAAATGAGAAAATATATGTTAATGTTTCTAATGTACACACACACAGTTGTGATGAAGAAGAAATACAAACAAACGTTTCATCAAACAGTTGGTATGCATCGACCTAACGTCCCACAAACCTTTAATCAATCATGCTTGTTGCTTAGCTCTTTTAGTTCCTGTCCTTGGTTTATATGTAACTACAATCTGATACATGAGTGAATAAGATGCCCAACAAAAAAGTGAAATTAAAATTAATGAAGTTAGTTGCTAACTGGTCATATGAACATACCTTTATTGAGCCTCGTATCCCACAGTGATCTACATTTGTAATGGCTGAACTATCAATAAAAACCTCATTAATCATCATCAACAATATTTTAAGCTTTACAAATTCGGTTAAAAAACATGTCAGGAAGCAAACTGAAAGCAACTCGTACATGGTTTTTATGATATTAAAACACAAAGAATATTGCAAGAAAAATTTAAATTAGTTATTGAATACACAAAAGGCCAAATATCATGAAAATAGTTTAAGATTAAACCTTGATGACCACTTCAATACCGGCTTCACAAAACCTTACGAAAAACCCATAATAATTGTCGTCCATTGGCTTATCTGAACTGCCCTTTTTACCCGTTCTTGATAATGATCCATCTGCAGATGATGAACTAAATTTCCCATCAGCAGATTTACCAATTATCTGCCATCTATAATCTATGTGCTTTGCGATCTAACCCTCTACAGTTTCCTAATATTATAATTGTTAGAATACATGCATTTCTAATCAAATAACAAAACCAATATCTAAGCACAAAGAAGTAGACTAAACTACAAAATTATGCAACTTAAATCTGCGTTCAAATTTGAAAAAATAATACCTTACGTCTTTAAAATGGCAGGGGTCAATCTTGCCAAAGTGGAAGGGTTATATTTGATCCCTCGATCTAACATATAATTTGCGTACGTCACTGCATCAAGAACAAGATTAAGATCAAGTCACCCACCAACCAAAATAGTCCCCTGTTTTGATCATCTTAGTAATATTTGCTGAACTTCTTTTAGTTACATACTCTGTATCAAAAACTAAAAATAAATATTATACAACCTGTACAATCCTGGAGCACCCAATTAAAATGCATCGCACATAACATACTTCGAACCATATTTACAACCTGCACACTAAAATAAAATCTTTAAAACAAGATTCGAAATTATCATTCAAATCATCCCCCTAACAGATAAAACCAAATAGAATTAAAAAGTTTTGCAATCACTAGAAATTGGGATTTCAGAATAAGAGTGATGATTTTTCTATTCAAGACCATAAAAGTTTAGCAATGTTATTAAAAATAGCAAAATATATCAAACCGAACCCATCTGGACCACGTTTAAAGAGCTGTGATTGATAGTTGGTGACTTCCATATTGACCCGTTTACCCAAATCGCCCATCTTGCCAGCTCTAGTTAACTATCAGAAGAAACCTGAATCAAAGTGAGTTCAAATGGCTCTATGAAAGCTAAATTGATGAAATCACCCTGCCATGAGAAGTAAAATCAAATGTATATGTCTCAAAATACATACTTATCATGCCATATTATATCTTTAACTTTACCTTTGTCCTTGCTGCTATCAAAGTGAGTCCAAGTGGCTCTTTGAAAGCTGAATTGATAAAATCACCCTGCCATGAGAAGTATTATAAAATGTATACATCTCAGAATACATACATTTCATACCATATTATATCTTTAACTTTACGTTTGTCCTTCCTGCTATCAAAGTGAGTCCAAGTGGCTCTATCAAAGCTGCATCAATGAAAACACCCAGCAGTGAGAAGTAAAACAAAATGTATACGTCTCAAAATACATACTTATCATACCATATTATATCTTTAACTTTGCCAGCAACCTACAAAGTTAAATGCTCAAGTCAATGTAAATGAAGAAATAAATGAAAAAGTTTCAACTGTACACACACAGTGGTGATGAAGAAGAAATACAAACAAACGTTTCATCAAACAATTGGTATGCATCGACCTAACGTTACACAAACCTTTAATCAATCATGCTTGTTGCTTAGCTTTTTTAGTTCCTGTCCTTGGTTTATATGCAACTACAATCTGATACATGAGTGAATAAAATGCCCAACAAAAAAGTGAAATTAAAATTAATGAAGTTAGTTGCTAACAGGACATATGAACATACCTTTATTGAGCCTCGTATCCCACAGTGATCTACATTTGTAATGGCTGAACTATCAATAAAAACCTCATTAATCATCATCAACAATATTTTAGGCTTTACAAATTCGGTTAAAAAACATGTCAGGAAGCAAACTGAAGGCAACTCGTACATGGTTTTTTATGATATCAAAACACAAAGAATATTGCCAGAAAAATTTAAATTAGTTATTGAATACACAAAAGGCCAAATATCATGAAAATAGTTTAAGATTAAACCTTGATGACCACTTCAGTACCGGCTTCACAAAACCTTACGAAAAACCCATAATAATTGTCGTCCATTGGCTTATCTGAACTGCCCTTTTTACCCTTTCTTGATAATGATCCACCCGGAGATGATGGACTATATTTCCCATCAGCAGATTTACCAATTATCTGCCATCTATATGCTTTGCGATCTAACCCTCTACATTTTCCTGATATTATAGTTGTTAGAATACATGCATTTCTAATCAAATAACAAAACCAATATCTAAGCACAAAGAAGAAGACTAAACAACAAAATTATGCAACTTAAATCTGCGTTAATGTTTGAAAAAGAGTACCTTACGTCTTTGAAATGGAAGGGATCAATCTTGCCAAAGTGAAAGGGTTATGTTTGATCCCTCGATCTACATATAATTTGCGTACGTCACTTCATCAAGAACAAGATTAAGATCAAGTCACCCACCAACCAAAATAGTCCCCTGTTTTGATCATCTTAGTAATATTTGCTGAACTTCTTTTAGTTACATACTCTGTATCAAAACTAAAAATAAATATTATACAACCTGTACAATCCTGCAGCACCCAATTAAAATGCATCGCACATAACATTCTTCTAACCATATTTACAACCTGCACACTAAAATAAAATGTTTAAAACAAGATTCGAAATTATCATTCAAATCATCCCCCTAACAGATAAAACCAAATAGAATTAAAAAGTTTTGCAATCACTAGAAATTGGGATTTCAGAATAAGAGTGATGATTTTTCTATTCAAGACCATAAAACTTTAGCAATGTTATTAAAAATAGCAAAATATATCAAACCGAACCCATTTGGACCATGTTTAAAGAGCTGAGATTGATAGTTGGTGACTTCCATATTGACCCGTTTACCCAAATCGCCCATCTTGCCAGCTCTAGTTAACTATCAAAAGAAACCTGAATCAAAGTGAGTTCAAATGGCTCTATGAAAGCTAAATTGATGAAATCACCCTGCCATGAGAAGTAAAATCAAATGTATATGTCTCAAAATACATACTTATCATGCCATATTATATCTTTAACTTTACCTTTGTCCTTGCTGCTATCAAAGTGAGTCCAAGTGGCTCTTTGAAAGCTGAATTGATAAAATCACCCTGCCATGAGAAGTATTATAAAATGTATACATCTCAGAATACATACATTTCATACCATATTATATCTTTAACTTTACGTTTGTCCTTCCTGCTATCAAAGTGAGTCCAAGTGGCTCTATCAAAGCTGCATCAATGAAAACACCCAGCAGTGAGAAGTAAAACAAAATGTATACGTCTCAAAATACATACTTATCATACCATATTATATCTTTAACTTTGCCAGCAACCTACAAAGTTAAATGCTCAAGTCAATGTAAATGAAGAAATAAATGAAAAAGTTTCAACTGTACACACACAGTGGTGATGAAGAAGAAATACAAACAAACGTTTCATCAAACAATTGGTATGCATCGACCTAACGTTACACAAACCTTTAATCAATCATGCTTGTTGCTTAGCTTTTTTAGTTCCTGTCCTTGGTTTATATGCAACTACAATCTGATACATGAGTGAATAAAATGCCCAACAAAAAAGTGAAATTAAAATTAATGAAGTTAGTTGCTAACAGGACATATGAACATACCTTTATTGAGCCTCGTATCCCACAGTGATCTACATTTGTAATGGCTGAACTATCAATAAAAACCTCATTAATCATCATCAACAATATTTTAGGCTTTACAAATTCGGTTAAAAAACATGTCAGGAAGCAAACTGAAGGCAACTCGTACATGGTTTTTTATGATATCAAAACACAAAGAATATTGCCAGAAAAATTTAAATTAGTTATTGAATACACAAAAGGCCAAATATCATGAAAATAGTTTAAGATTAAACCTTGATGACCACTTCAGTACCGGCTTCACAAAACCTTACGAAAAACCCATAATAATTGTCGTCCATTGGCTTATCTGAACTGCCCTTTTTACCCTTTCTTGATAATGATCCACCCGGAGATGATGGACTATATTTCCCATCAGCAGATTTACCAATTATCTGCCATCTATATGCTTTGCGATCTAACCCTCTACATTTTCCTGATATTATAGTTGTTAGAATACATGCATTTCTAATCAAATAACAAAACCAATATCTAAGCACAAAGAAGTAGACTAAACAACAAAATTATGCAACTTAAATCTGCGTTAATGTTTGAAAAAAGAGTACCTTACGTCTTTGAAATGGAAGGGATCAATCTTGCCAAAGTGGAAGGGTTATATTTGATCCCTCGATCTAACATACAATTTGCGTACGTCACTGCATCAAGAACAAGATTAAGATCAAGCCACCCACCAACCAAAATAGTCCCCTGTTTTGATCATCTTAGTAATATTTGCTGAACTTCTTTTAGTTTCATACTCTGTATCAAAAACTAAAAATAAATATTATACCACCTGTACAATCAGCACCCAATTAAAATACATCGCACATAACATTCTTCTAACCATATTAACGACCTGCACATTAGAATAAGATGTTTAAAACAAGATTCGAAATTATCATTCAAATCATCCCGCTAACAGATAAAACCAAATAGAACAAAAAGTTTTGCAATCACTAGAAATTGGGATTTCAGAATAAGAGTGATGATTTTTCTATTCAAGACCATAAAATTTTTAGCAATGTTATTAAAAAAAGCAAAATATATCAAACCGAACCCATCTTGACCGCGTTTAAAGAGCTGAGATTGATAGTTGGTGACTTTATATCTAACCCATTTTGACCCGTTTAACCAAATCGCCCATCTTGCCAGCCCTAGTTAACTATCAGAAGAAACCTGAATCAAAGGGAGTTCAAATGGCTCTATGAAAGCTAAATTGATGAAACCACCCTGCCATGAGAAGTAAAATCAAATGTATGTCTCAAAATACATACTTATCATGCCATATTATATCTTTAACTTTACCTTTGTCCTTGCTGCTATCAAAGTGAGTCCAAGTGGCTCTATGAAAGCTGAATTGACAAAATCACCCTGCCAGGAGAAGTAATATAAAATATAAAATGTATACATCTCAGAATACATACATATCATACCATATTATATCTTTAACTTTACGTTTGTCCTTCATGCTGTCAAAGTGAGTCCAAGTGGCTCTATCAAAGCTGCATCAATGAAAACACCCAGCAGTGAGAAGTAAAACAAAATGTATACCTCTCAAAATACATACTTATCATACCGTATTATATCCTTAACTTTGCCAGCAACCTACAAAGTTAAATGCTCCAGTTAATGTAAATGAGAAAATATATGTTAATGTTTCTAATGTACACACACACAGTTGTGATGAAGAAGAAATACAAACAAACGTTTCATCAAACAGTTGGTATGCATCGACCTAACGTCCCACAAACCTTTAATCAACCATGCTTGTTGCTTAGCTCTTTTAGTTCCTGTCCTTGGTTTATATGCAACGACAATCTTATACATGAGTGAATAAGATGCCCAACAAAAAAGTGAAATTAAAATTAATGAAGTTAGTTGCTAACTGGTCATATGAACATACCTTTATTGAGCCTCGTATCCCACAGTGATCTACATTTGTAATGGCTGAACTATCAATAAAAACCTCATTAATCATCATCAACAATATTTTAGGCTTTACAAATTCGGTTAAAAAACATGTCAGGAAGCAAACTGAAGGCAGCTCGTACATGGTTTTTTATGATATCAAAACACAAAGAATATTGCCAGAAAAATTTAAATTAGTTATTGAATACACAAAAGGCCAAATATCATGAAAATAGTTTAAGATTAAACCTTGATGACCACTTCAGTACCGGCTTCACAAAACCTTACGAAAAACCCATAATAATTGTCGTCCATTGGCTTATCTGAACTGCCCTTTTTACCCTTTCTTGATAATGATCCACCCGGAGATGATGGACTATATTTCCCATCAGCAGATTTACCAATTATCTGCCATCTATATGCTTTGCGATCTAACCCTCTACATTTTCCTGATATTATAGTTGTTAGAATACATGCATTTCTAATCAAATAACAAAACCAATATCTAAGCACAAAGAAGTAGACTAAACTACAAAATTATGCAACTTAAATCTGCGTTAATGTTTGAAAAAAGAGTACCTTACGTCTTTGAAATGGAAGGGATCAATCTTGCCAAAGTGGAAGGGTTATATTTGATCCCTCGATCTAACATACAATTTGCGTACGTCACTGCATCAAGAACAAGATTAAGATCAAGCCACCCACCAACCAAAATAGTCCCCTGTTTTGATCATCTTAGTAATATTTGCTGAACTTCTTTTAGTTTCATACTCTGTATCAAAAACTAAAAATAAATATTATACCACCTGCACAATCCTGGAGCACCCAATTAAAATACATCGCACATAACATTCTTCTAACCATATTAACAACCTGCACATTAGAATAAGATGTTTAAAACAAGATTCGAAATTATCATTCAAATCATCCCCCTAACAGATAAAACCAAATAGAACAAAAAGTTTTGCAATCACTAGAAATTGGGATTTCAGAATAAGAGTGATGATTTTTCTATTCAAGACCATAAAATTTTTAGCAATGTTATTAAAAAAAGCAAAATATATCAAACCGAACCCATCTTGACCGCGTTTAAAGAGCTGAGATTGACAGTTGGTGACTTTATATCTAACCCATTTTGACCCGTTTAACCAAATCGCCCATCTTGCCAGCCCTAGTTAACTATCAGAAGAAACCTGAACCAAAGTGAGTTCAAATGGCTCTATGAAAGCTAAATTGATGAAACCACCCTGCCATGAGAAGTAAAATCAAATGTATGTCTCAAAATACATACTTATCATGCCATATTATATCTTTAACTTTACCTTTGTCCTTGCTGCTATCAAAGTGAGTCCAAGTGGCTCTATGAAAGCTGAATTGACAAAATCACCCTGCCATGAGAAGTAATATAAAATGTATACATCTCAGAATACATACATATCATACCATATTATATCGTTAACTTTATGTTT
Organism: Flaveria robusta; assembly: GCA_025506415.1. NCBI lineage: Eukaryota > Viridiplantae > Streptophyta > Magnoliopsida > Asterales > Asteraceae > Flaveria > Flaveria robusta. Next base: position 22,481 of record JACCIZ010000143.1, read on the forward strand.
GTCCTTCCTGCTATCAAAGTGAGTCCAAGTGGCTCTATCAAAGCTGAATCGATGAAAACATCCTGCAGTGAGAAGTAAAACAAAATGTATACGTAGGTTTCAAAATACATACTTATCATACCGTATTATATCTTTAACTTTGCCAGCAACCTACAAAGTTAAATGCTCCAGTTAATGTAAATGAGAAAATATATGTTAATGTTTCTAATGTACACACACACAGTTGTGATGAAGAAGAAATACAAACAAACGTTTCATCAAACAGTTGGTATGCATCGACCTAACGTCCCGCAAACCTTTAATCAATCATGCTTGTTGCTTAGCTCTTTTAGTTCCTGTCCTTGGTTTATATGCAACTACAATCTGATACATGAGTGAATAATATGCCCAACAAAAAAGTGAAATTAAAATTAATGAAGTTAGTTGCTAACTGGTCATATGAACATACCTTTATTGAGCCTCGTATCCCACAGTGATCTACATTTGTAATGGCTGAACTATCAATAAAAACCTCATTAATCATCATCAACAATATTTTAGGCTTTACAAATTCGGTTAAAAAACATGTCAGGAAGCAAACTGAAAGCAACTCGTACATGGTTTTTATGATATTAAAACACAAAGAATATTGCAAGAAAAATTTAAATTAGTTATTGAATACACAAAAGGCCAAATATCATGAAAATAGTTTAAGATTAAACCTTGATGACCACTTCAATTCCGGCTTCACAAAACCTTACGAAAAACCCATAATAATTGTCGTCCATTGGCTTATCTGAACTGCCCTTTTTACCCGTTCTTGATAATGATCCATCCGCAGATGATGAACTAAATTTCCCATCAGCAGATTTACCAATTATGTGCCATCCATAATCTATGTGCTTTGCGATCTAACCCTCTACAGTTTCCTAATAATATAATTGTTAGAATACATGCATTTCTAATCAAATAACAAAACCAATATCTAAGCACAAAGAAGTAGACTAAACTACAAAATTATGCAACTTCAATCCGCGTTGAAATTTGAAAAAATAATACCTTACGTCTTTAAAATGGCAGGGGTCAATCTTGCCAAAGTGGAAGGGTTATATTTGATCCCTTGATCTAACATATAATTTGCGTACGTCACTGCATCAAGAACAAGATTAAGATCAACTCACCCACCAACCAAAATAGTCCCCTGTTTTGATCATCTTAGTAATATTTGCTGAACTTCTTTTAGTTACATACTCTGTATCAAAAACTAAAAATAAATATTATACAACCTGTACAATCCTGGAGCACCCAATTAAAATGCATCGCACATAACATTCTTCTAACCATATTTACAACCTGCACACTAAAGTAAAATGTTTAAAACAAGATTCGAAATTATCATTCAAATCATCCCCCTAACAGATAAAACCAAATAGAATTAAAAAGTTTTGCAATCACTAGAAATTGGGATTTCAGAATAAGAGTGATGATTTTTCTATTCAAGACCATAAAACTTTAGCAATGTTATTAAAAATAGCAAAATTTATCAAACCGAACCCATCTGGACCACGTTTAAAGAGCTGAGATTGATAGTTGGTGACTTCCATATTGACCCGTTTACCCAAATCGCCCATCTTGCCAGCTCTAGTTAACTATCAGAAGAAACCTGAATCAAAGTGAGTTCAAATGGCTCTATGAAAGCTAAATTGATGAAATCACCCTGCCATGAGAAGTAAAATCAAATGTATATGTCTCAAAATACATACTTATCATGCCATATTATATCTTTAACTTTACCTTTTTCCTTGGTGCTATCAAAGTGAGTCCAAGTGGCTCTATGAAAGCTGAATTGATAAAATCACCCTGCCATGAGAAGTATTATAAAATGTATACATCTCAGAATACATACATTTCATACCATATTATATCTTTAACTTTACGTTTGTCCTTCCTGCTATCAAAGTGAGTCCAAGTGGCTCTATCAAAGCTGCATCAATGAAAACACCCAGCAGTGAGAAGTATACAAAATGTATACGTCTCAAAATACATACTTATCATACCATATTATATCTTTAACTTTGCCAGCAACCTACAAAGTTAAATGCTCAAGTCAATGTAAATGAAAAAATATATGAAAAAGTTTCAACTGTACACACACACAGTGGTGATGAAGAAGAAATACAAACAAACATTTCATCAAACAGTTGGTATGCATCGACCTAACGTTACACAAACCTTTAATCAATCATGCTTGTTGCTTAGCTTTTTTAGTTCCTGTCCTTGGTTTATATGCAACTACAATCTGATACATGAGTGAATAAAATGCCCAACAAAAAAGTGAAATTAAAATTAATGAAGTTAGCTGCTAACAGGACATATGAACATACCTTTATTGAGCCTCGTATCCCACAGTGATCTACATTTGTAATGGCTGAACTATCAATAAAAACCTCATTAATCATCATCAACAATATTTTAGGCTTTACAAATTCGGTTAAAAAACATGTCAGGTTGCAAACTGAAGGCAACTCGTACATGGTTTTTTATGATATCAAAACACAAAGAATATTGCCAGAAAAATTTAAATTAGTTATTGAATACACAAAAGGCCAAATATCATGAAAATAGTTTAAGATTAAACCTTGATGACCACTTCAGTACCGGCTTCACAAAACCTTACGAAAAACCCATAATAATTGTCATCCATTGGCTTATCTGAACTGCCCTTTTTACCCGTTCTTGATAATGATCCATCCGCAGATGATGAACTAAATTTCCCATCAGCAGATTTACCAATTATCTGCCATCTATGTGCTTTGCGATCTAACCCTCTACAGTTTCCTAATATTATAATTGTTAGAATAGATGCATTTCTAATCAAATAACAAAACCAATATCTAAGCACAAAGAAGTAGACTAAACTACAAAATTATGCAACTTAAATCTGCGTTAAAGTTTGAAAAAAGAGTACCTTACGTCTTTGAAATGGAAGGGATCAATCTTGCCAAAGTGGAAGGGTTATATTTGATCCCTCGATCTAACGTATAATTTGCGTACGTCACTGCATCAAGAACAAGATTAAGATCAAGCCACCCACCAACCAAAATAGTCCCCTGTTTTGATCATCTTAGTAATATTTGCTGAACTTCTTTTAGTTTCATACTCTGTATCAAAAACTAAAAATAAATATTATACCACCTGTACAATCAGCACCCAATTAAAATACATCGCACATAACATTCTTCTAACCATATTAACAACCTGCACATTAGAATAAGATGTTTAAAACAAGATTCGAAATTATCATTCAAATCATCCCCCTAACAGATAAAACCAAATAGAACAAAAAGTTTTGCAATCACTGGAAATTGGGATTTCAGAATAAGAGTGATGATTTTTCTATTCAAGACCATAAAATTTTAAGCAATGTTATTAAAAAAAGCAAATATATCAAACCGAACCCATCTTGACCGCGTTTAAAGAGCTGAGATTGATAGTTGGTGACTTTATATCTAACCCATTTTGACCCGTTTAACTAAATCGCCCATCTTGCCAGCCCTAGTTAACTATCAGAAGAAACCTGAATCAAAGTGAGTTCAAATGGCTCTATGAAAGCTAAATTGATGAAATCACCCTGCCATGAGAAGTAATATAAAATGCATACATCTCAGAATACATACATATCATACCATATTATATCTTTAACTTTACGTTTGTCCTTCCTGCTATCAAAGTGAGTCCAAGTGGCTCTATCAAATCTGAATCGATGAAAACACCTTGCAGTGAGAAGTAAAACAAAATGTATACGTATGTCTCAAAATACATACTTATCATACCGTATTATATCTTTTAACTTTGCCAGCAACCTACAAAGTTAAATGCTCCAGTTAATGTAAATGAGAAAATATATGTTAATGTTTCTAATGTACACACACACAGTTGTGATGAAGAAGAAATACAAACAAACGTTTCATCAAACAGTTGGTATGCATCGACCTAACGTTACACAAACCTTTAATCAATCATGCTTGTTGCTTAGCTCTTTTAGTTCCTGTCCTTGGTTTATATGCAACTACAATCTGATACATGAGTGAATAAGATGCCCAACAAAAAAGTGAAATTAAAATTAATGAAGATATTTGCTAACAGGTCATATGAACATACCTTTTTTGAACCTCGTATCCCATAGTGATCTGCACTTGCAATGGCTGCACTCCAAATACAAACTTCATTCATCATCATCTACAACACTTCAGATTTTACAATTCTATTAAAAAAACATGTAAAGGGCCAAAGTAGATGCAATTAAATTAGTTATTGAATACACAAATGGCCAAATATCATGAAAATAGTTCAAGATTAAACCATGATGACCACCGGCCTCACAAAACCTTAGCTAGCAGTTTGACAAAGTAGCTAGTAACGTATAAATTCTCATGTTATTGATAACAGAAAGCAGAACCCACGCAAAAAACCCATAATATATGATTGGCGTCCATTGGTTTATCTGATGTTCCTGTTCTACCCGTTGTTGATGATAATCCACAACCTGCAGATGAATCACCAATCATTTGGCATCCAATGTAAAAATTATCATGTTATTGATAAACAGAATGCATTTGTTATCAAATAATTAGAAAAGCAATATATCTGAAGTAGAGTAAAGAGAAAGTAAGTAATAAGAAATGCCCTAATTAATATTGAGAAGCAGAAATCATCCGATTGAAGGGATAGAATAGACTTGTCGGAAATGCGTGTTGATGATTGATTTGTAAGGAAGGAGCGTTTGTTGGTGTTGTTATCGGCTAGGGTTTGGTGTGGTGCGATTGAGTTGAGGCTAGGGGAATGAGAGAAAATCAGGGGAATGGGCAGTGCTCGTAAAACAGAATGCATTTGTTATCAACTAATTAGAAAAGCAATATCGTCTGAAGTAGAGTAAAGATCGAGAAAGTAAGTAATAAGAAATGCCCTAATTAATATTGAGAAGCAGATATCATCCGATTGATTTGTTGGTGTTGTTATCGGCTAGGGTTTGGTGTGGTGCGATTGAGGCAAGGGGAATGAGAGAAAATCACCGGAATAGAGACAACGGAGACCGGCGGTGGTGTGACTGCGGTGGCCGGAGACGAACAAATAAACAGAACGTTGGTTTTTGTAGTTGATGATTTGTCGGAAATGCGTGTTGATGATTGATTTGTGAGAAATCATTGATTTGATGCATCTACGGGTTTCATTTGCGAGAGAATTTGTTTATAAACTTCACTCTTCTAGTATAGTATATGTATGAAGGGGATGTTGAATGATATAAGACCATTTGGGCGGGGGTGTCCGTTACCCTGAATATGGAAACTAGTATCACCGAAGATTTGGAAAATCTGGGTATCATTTACTTTAATTATTATTTTCTTAGACCGAATATCTTCTATGTATATAAATTAGATTAGTTTTATTAAACATATGTATTATACAGGTTGAATAAAAAATATTAAATAAAATAAAATTTTATTAATTATAAATATATATATATATATATATATATATATATATGTTTATATATATATTCTAAAATAAGATATAATTTAAATGTTTTTTATAATAAATAAATTAAAATTTTTATTAAATACAAGAGAGAAGCGGAAAAAAAATTATTGAGAAAAAATATGTTGTTGACATGTGTCACTCTGGATATTTTTTTATTAAAATATGAAGATTAGAGTAGGGAGATTAGATTAGATAACAAAAATTAAATATAAAAACGTTGACCGTCTTGGTGGGAAGTGGGAACAGCACCCAACTTTTCTATGTATTCACCCTAGTTCGGTTCTTGAGGTAAGAATTTTACTCTCTTTTTTATCATTTTATGTCATCTGTATTTTTTGTTTTGAGTTTTTTTAGTTATTTCTTAATCTAGTTTTAATTTTGTTTTTCCACCTTTTTTTTCCTTTTTTCTAAGTTTTTTATTTGTTTTTAAGTTTTGTTTCAGCATAAACGCATTTTTATTTTTCTCTTAATTCAACGTAACATATTTTTACACTTTTATTGTATCAACATTTTAAAATATATAATCCAAAACCCCAATGCATAACGAAAATAATAAAACTAATTCAGATTGTATAGATTCTGAAATTCTTATTATTAATTTACTCTCATGATACGACTTTTGTTTGATTTTTTGAATAGCAATATACGCCACTACTTTACATTATATGTGTTATTTTAATCGAGCTTAGCTATTCGTTTTCCAATCGGAACTACACCACTAACCCATGTAAAAGAAAAATCACAACTAGGAAAACCATCTGCTTTAACCCAAAACATTTTTGTTCTGAGTGTGACTAAAACCTAAGACCATCCTGTTTTTGAATGTCGTGATACAGTTTATACAATTGACTTAATATCAAACAATGTATACACACACTCATCCGGGCTAAATGTACAGAATACATTTTTAAGATTTTACAATTATCAGCTTGTTCATTTATCTTTTCCATTATATCAAACAATTTATACTAACACTCACCTCAGCTGAATATACCAAATACCTTACTGCTTCTTTAAGATTTTACAATTATCAGCTTGTTTATTTATCTTTTTTAATAATAATTATGAAAATTGTTATCAAAAGAGGGATAGAGATACAAAGGTGGAGCTTAATGCTGGTGAATTAACTATAGATGAAGCAAATGTGCAAGATAAAAAGTCTATGATGAATACTGATGCTCAAATTGAATGCTCGACTGATGTCCCAATGCAAGCTGAAGGCAGTGAGGGGAGAATTAATGATCTCGCAATGAATGAAGATGATTCAGTGGCTAATTGGATTGAGAAATTAAAATTGTCAATGGTGGGAGGAGTTCCATTCAGTGGCTATTGTGGCTTTCGTTGATGGTTCTGATGCTGATCCGGAATTTGTTGAACAAAGCAAACAATTCATCACCCTGCATATTCTAAATCCAGAGTTTCAGCCTTTCAGGCTAAGTATGGTAAACGCCTCTCCTCTAATGTCAATTTGATTGGCAATAAGGCTAGGAGTAGTAGTCGTGTTAATCATGCTAATAGTATGGGTACAAATATGGGCTGGGACCGTGTATATTCTTCTTTCGAGTGACTTTTGTAGTCAATGTCTCTGGTAGGATTGGGGTATGGTACTTTGGGTTGGGGAGGATGTAGGGAAGACTATTGGTAGATAGCCATTTCTTAGTGAGGTCCAGTAAATGTCTCTGTTCTATTCATTGCAGTGTTTCTCTTCTTGTCTGGTTGACTTCTGCAGGTTCTTTATTTCAGTTTTGTTCTACTTTGTTGTTACTATGCTGTATTGCTCATCTTTAGCATACATTCATGCCCCCGCCAAGTGGATATGAGCTATATGATGTGTGATTATGCTGGAGTTTACCACAACATATGGAGAGATAAGGAAAGACCTTACTATGGGTTTTTAATAGTTTCAACCAACCTGTCTTTCATCTTTCCATGCCAACATATCGCTAAATGCTCACACGCTCTGTGTGTACATGGTTTCAGAAAAGATTATACTTATAAATGTGGCATCATGAATTTGAAGACTACACATTACTATACTAGACGTTGAAGTCCATAATTCCAAAATCAAACCATAAAATGTAAAAGAATAAGTTATTACAAACGCCTATTTGTTATACTAGAAAATGTAATTTGGGTTTTTCGAACTTAACATTAATTATTATAACAATTTTTAACAAAAATAAAAAATATTTAAAAAACTTTTGTTACCGTCATTCTTCTTCCAGCAGAAGTGAAGTGCATGATAGAAGCGAAGATAATTCATCTGGTGTTGCCAGTCCAAAACCTTGCCAACGTATTCTACCAAATTTGTCCAGCAAGAACATGTAACTGCAGAACATTGACAATAATAAAATTTTATTTAAAAACAGAAAATATATCATAACCTAAGTAGAATGATGCCTCCAAAGTAAAAAGAAAGAAAATTCAAAATAGATTGTTACCCAGTTAGAAGGTTGAGTACTTTCAGCTCTTTTCTAAAGTAATAATGATCACCAAAAGCATACACGATTTGTTTATGCAACACACCATTTTCCTGGGGTTTTGACTTCTTCAGCATTAGAAGTAAAAGCTTCTTTATTGGGGTCAGAGATAAGAACCATGATTCAATGAATGATATCTGAACACCAAAGAAAAGAAAAACTCATGAACTATATTTGAGAAAACCTAAACTATATTAAAACTAGGAAGATAAGATATGGAATTAAGAAGTGTTAGTTAAGTCTAAGTCCTAATAATGGTATTTAGGGTCTTAATCATGAACTATGCAGTGATAGATGCTACTACAATTTAATACCTCATATAACCGAACTTTATTCAAATCTTTGAAAGCTTCAACAAAGGGAGCACTCCAAGAATCTGTCATTTCCTGTAAAAGGAATAGCATTTCACTGTTTCAATCCCAATCCCAATTCAAATTCATCAAATATATAATATAAATTCCAGGATGTAAGGTTTACGTCAAACTGCAATTCATATTTTATCACATTTGTGACAATCCAGAAATTTGCATATAAATTATCTCTCTAGCTGGTTTATTAATAATTTTGGTAAGATTAACAAATAATATCAAAAATATTTGAAAAAAACAAGGCGTAGATATATCATATATGAATGGATACAAGTTTGATCAGCAAGTCAAACAATCAAAAGAAGAAACACAAAGAAATAGAAACGAATGAAGCGCTAATGCTCTTGCAGGAAACGATGTGATAGATGCTAATCCAACTACTTTTTTTAACAGAATCTGCCAAATATATGTGCACATACATGCATAGTTACACAGGCATGAATCTTTAAACTTTCAATATAACCATAATAGTGATTCATTGCTGGCCAAAACAGAAGAAAAAGTCAAACCAAGATTTAATGATTAGGTATGCAGGCTAGTGCATCAGAAAAGCTTTAATGTTTCAAGTTGGAACACTGAAATTAGTTAGGAACCTTGCAAAGCACACGTAGTGGTGATTCAAGATAAAATTAACAAATATGTTAGCTCATGGCATTAAGGCAGCGGTACATGTGCATGCTGGTCAAAATTAGGATCCGGAGTGTTAGGTATCACAATCAGAGTAGGTTCCAGCGGAAGCAATCAAACACACACAATCACACTATATATAAAGTAGACACGAGAGAATTGTAGTGGTTCGGTCTAGGTGACCTACGTCCACTCTGCAACTAGGGTTTATATTATTATTGTGCTCAAGAATACAATTACATCATGGGTCTATTTATAATGATAGATTATGGTTGTAATTAAGGTAATAACTCAAGCTTCATGAATTAATTAATTAACCCTAATTAGGGCCGGCTAGCCCATTCTTTTGTTTATCATTAGCCTAGCAAAACAGGCCCGAGCCCCGTCCGGCTCGGCCCAAAGCCTTCACAACCCAACAATCTCCCACTTGAAGGCTTTGCACAAGTCTACAAATGCCGTCCAAGTAACCCAGATCCAGTAACTCCAGTATTCTTCATATCCAAAAGTCTTTCAAGCTTCAATTCCCATCAGCTAAGACTTCATTGTAACCCCTAGTTGCACCCCCTCTCATAAAGTACATGAGGGGACAGTTGAAGCTCCCCCGAGCTCCAACCCATTCTCTATCTCAACTGATATGCACGATCCACCAGCTCCAGAGATAACCCGAGAATCATCAACACTCTCCTCATTCAGCAAGACATCCATAGGAGAGAATTTAACAATCGGAGTAGTGGTCTTCACAACCCAACGTTGTTTTGTGACTGTACCCGAAACACGCCCCGTGCTCCCACCGTCACCAAACCCCTGACCTGGTTTAGACCTCCGATCCCGCTCAGCTTGAATCACCTTGGCACCAGGCTTCAGTCTTGCAAATTGAACCCTCTTTTGCCCCTTTGACTCAGCGAACCCAACTTTGTTTTCAGGAACGGTCATACTTTCCTCAATAGGTACTTCCACCATGTATAACGATCCCCGCTTGTTTCCACGAGCAATAACCAGATTTCCTTTTGTTACTTTCCATTTACCTCTACCAAACTTTACTTCTTGTCCCTGTTCATCCAGTTGACTAACAGAGATAAGATTTCTCTTCAAAGCTGGAATCACCCTAACATTCTTCAAGTTCCAGTAGGTTCCCAATGGAGTTAACAGATTAACATCACCTATGCCCCTAACATCAAGGATATTACCATTAGCTGTTTGTACCTTCCCAAAGTTGCCAACTTTTAGATTCACCAACGTCTCCCCGCTGTGCATGGCGTGAAACGAAGAACCGGAATCCATAACCCAAGAGTCCACACTGTTTTCAGCCTCGAGTAGTAATGTGTCATCATTACATTCATCCTCAGCAGCAGTGTTTACCTCACCAGATTTTCCTTGTTTACGCTTTGGACATTGACTCTTAACATGCCCAATCTCATCACAACTCCAGCACTTCACAGTTTTCCGAGCTCTAGACGAACTCCTCCCTCGACTCCCATTGCTCCTGTTATTTTCCCTTCCCCTGCCAACATATAACAAACCAGAAGATGATCCACCACCAGTGCTTTTCCGGCGAGTTTCTTCACCTAGCACAATGTTTCGGACCCCGTCAAATGTTAATCCATCAGTCCCCACAGAACTAGTAATAGCCGTTACAGTTCCAGACCAACTATCTGGCAAAGAAGATAACAATACTATAGCTTGAGTCTCATCATCAAACTTCATGCCCACAGAAGCTAACCTGGACATGATCGAGTTAAGATCATTAATATGCTCCAAAACTGAAGTTCCCTCATTCATTCGAGTCATGAATAACTCCCTCATCAAGAACACCTTATTGGCAGCAGACGGCTTTTCATACATATTTGACAGAGCCGTCATTATACCACGAGCCGTGGTTTCATGCATAACGTTAAATGCAACGCTCCTCGTCAAAGCCAATGTAATAGCCCCTCTAGCCTTCTTGTCCTTTGAGTTCCAAACCGCTTCTTCAGCTTTGTTCATTGTAGCCGGCTTTTCTTCCAATACTACTTCCAAATCTTTTTCACCTAGCAATGCTTCTATTTGCATCTTCCACCAAGCAAAGTCTGTCCCGTTAAACTTTTCAATTCGAACCCTCCCGTCTTCAGCCATTGCAAACGAGAAACGAATACAATCAAGAAACAGAAACTTAAGTTGATGAACACCGTGAGAAAAGATTAACCTTTTAAGAAAAAAGCCAAAGAACCAAAGCTAACCGAAGCCAAGCACACCTCCAATAAAACCCTAAAAACCCGAAGATACCTAAACCGGTAACTTCACCTGCAGAACCGAGAGCAATACCAGCGACCCCAAGGATTCAAGACAGAAACCCTAATCGCGAATCGCCAAAAAAAAATTAATAAAACCCGGACAGCCCTAGATCTCGAACCAGCAAAAAAAATCGATAATACCACAGCCCTCTCGAACAGCCTCCTATGATTTCAGTGCAAACCCGGTGTGTTTCCGAACCTCAGCTCTGATACCACTTGTTAGGTATCACAATCAGAGTAGGTTCCAGCGGAAGCAATCAAACACACACAATCACACTATATATAAAGTAGACACGAGAGAATTGTAGTGGTTCGGTCTAGGTGACCTACGTCCACTCTGCAACTAGGGTTTATATTATTATTGTGCTCAAGAATACAATTACATCATGGGTCTATTTATAATGATAGATTATGGTTGTAATTAAGGTAATAACTCAAGCTTCATGAATTAATTAATTAACCCTAATTAGGGCCGGCTAGCCCATTCTTTTGTTTATCATTAGCCTAGCAAAACAGGCCCGAGCCCCGTCCGGCTCGGCCCAAAGCCTTCACAACCCAACACGGAGGAGCCCTACATTGTAAAAATGACCTAAAGGGTTGAGAGATTATGAAATGTTAATTTGAGAAAGGCTGATATGTAAAAGAAATGAGAGAAAAGCAGCTTTTGGTTGTAAATAAAGCAACAACGCCTCGCACTTCGGCATTGACCTCCAAGGGCCTAGAGGTTTTTATAACCAAGTATGTTACTCAAGTGCCTTTAGGAATACACATATCAGAAAGTAATCAAGTATCATGATGCAACACAAATTAACACAATTCCTTTAGCTAAATTGATGAAAGAAAAAATGAAATTAGAACCTGAGAGGTTGCACGGAATGAAAGACACATCAAAGTAGCTTTCGGGATGTCAGCCTCCATTGATTCAGTGTCAGTTCCAAAACTAGTGATCGGTAGTTTGAAACATTTGCCATTTGAAGAATTTACTTCTAGCTGAGGAAATTTCACAGCTGCCATTGCTGGAATGATAACCTTATTTGCTGTAGCAATCTGTGTATCCATAGCATATATCAGCCAAAATCACAAACCTAAACTATGAGACATAAAACCTAAATAATTCAAACAATCTTCACAGATCAAAACACTCATTATTCAAGAAACAACTCACCTTACCACCATGTTCTTTAAGTTCTGCCATATCAGCAAAATATCCCCTATTCATTTCATCTTTACTGCCCTAAATCACATAAATTTCACAAAAGAAAATCAACCACAGCTTACAATAAGATCCACACAGCAATCAACTGTAATCATAGAACACCAAACAGCAACACTTACAGTCGAGCACGCTCCTTCTCGATCGCATCCTTATTTCCGAGCTGCATTCATATTACGCTTCATTACAATTGCAACATAGAAACCCTAACACTTTTGAGAACTGAAAACGCACTAATTGCAGCTTTCGATCACTATAATCGATCAAATTCACTTGATACAACTTCATTACACTTGTTCAAATTAGGTTTAATTACACATTACACCATAGAAACCCTAACACTTTTAAGAACAAAAAACGCCGTTATTACAGCTTTCGATCACTATAAATCGATCAAATTCACTTAATGCGACTTCATCAACGCCTAATGATTTGATTTCAGGGATAAATGCATGTTCAGATTAACTAACCTGATAGAAGTCGAGAAACCGATTGGAGGTCAAACGAGAGGGGATGTTAGCTGGTAAAAGTACTTTATCTTCTTGAGCGAACAACAATCTAGAAGTGAGAGTAACCGTAGATCTGTAAGAGGTTAGCTGCTTCAACCTCAACATCTTCTCGATAGCTCCGTCACCGACGACGGCGATGATACAGTGTGTGGAGGAGATCGTGATCGTCCGTGATACGAGTAATTGGTGCAGGTTTTTGAGACGGGGCCCGTGCATCTTGGGCCAAGGGATCTCGGCCCAAAATTTTTGTTGGTCTAGATGGGTTCAAGACCGATTTAGTTAAAGCCCAAATAAAGAGGTTCTTTGTGTGAAATATGATTGGGATTTGGGACACTCAATTCATCGACGATGTTCTTTTCAAATATTGATAAATGAATTAGTGGTTGTTTGATTTGCTTCTGATCCGGTCTGACTCACTAACCCGGTCTGATATTTTGGTCGTTTAGCGTGTTTGATTTTCATTTTTTCGGGTCTGACCCGGCATGACACCACTGACCCATGCATATTTTTCCCCTTACCCGGTCAGTTTTGGAACAACCCCTTACCCGGTCACTATCTTCTGACCGAGTAAGGAGTTTCAAACAGCCCCTAATTATTTTCTAGCCTTCTTATAGTTAGCTTTACATTTCACCATCTATCTCAACCGATATCATCTGGTGATGTTTATATTGACATCTATTTTAAGTTTAGGAGTAGAATTAGACAGATGTGTGATTAGATAAGTGTGTGCGTCTATCGTTTTAAAAAAAACTTATCTCAACCAATATTAATGATAGATAAATGAGAGTTCGCGGTCAATACTCTTTTTTTCTAAGTTATCCTACTTTGTTTATATAATGTTGTGTATAAGATGATAAACCATTTTTAAAAACTTTAAGGTTTCATATTATGTTTGTCAAATCTCACATTAGTCGTAAATATAAAACATTATAGAGCTATAAGTGATGTTAGACCTCAACTATCACTGTTGTGTGTTGTAAGGTTACGGATTGTGAATGAGATGATAACTTAACAACTAATCATGCTTGAGTAAGAATAGTCTTAGAATGATTGATCTCTAGGAAGTCCCCACTAAAATAAACACAAGTACATATTTTTGTATTATACCTGATTTTGATAAAACTTACGATAAATGAAAATAATCAACACTTGGTTAGCAAGTAGCTTCTTGCATTGTTGTTTAGATCTCAATCTTGATCTTAAAATCCATATTTTTACAACTTTGTTTATATGCATCATATTTATTGAAGCAAATGAATTGTGATGGATTCTGATCAAGATCACAATATCTCAATCCCATTTAATATTCCTCGGCTTGAATAGTACATTAGAAAGTACATACTAGCTAACCTTTGTTAAAGCAATAATAAAACGTTAATTTGATTACCAGATAAATGACTTAGATAGGTAGGGTTTGTTATGTATACAGTTCAACAGTTTAACAAACCTCAATAACCTAACCTTTAGTAATATAAACACCTACGAGTCATATTGCACTATTGTTATCATGTTTAAATTTCATAGTTTCCACGTATCAAAACTATAGCTAATTTGTTACATCATATATATTGCAAATAAAGAAGACTTGTATTTGTATAACATTTTGTGATCTTGATAAAATAAACATAAACGATGTCGGTTTTCACATCTTTAAATTCAATAAATGACAATCACCACACACATTGTCTCCTGTGTGACAATATTGATATTAAGGACGTGATGAGTATGCTGCTAGCCATCCTTCTATGACTTTGATCTCTGACATTCGTTGCTCAATTAACCATTGTGGGTCACTGTCCATTGGAGCATATAAATCCCAACAATGATGACCTACTCATTTCAATAAAGACCACACAAATAAGAATAAATACAGATAACTCTATGATAAACAAGGATCTTTCTCTTGTTACAGGTGAACATTCTGAGAGAAAATCCGCTTTAACCTTTTATATTCCCACTGGGATTTTGTTAAAGTTTTATTTTATTAATTAATAATATGCTAAAACATCAAATAAGTTTATAAATACCATATTATTAGTGAACTAAAAAAACTTAAATTTTCTGTAGTTCTTGTTTGAACACATCCTAAATATATAATAGATTATAAACACAGAATGAATGAGCATATGCAAGTATAACTTCCAGCGTACCTTCTGTTGTATAAATAGCTACTACACTATCTGATATGTTTTGAAGAACTCTGTCATTTAAACGAAAGATTATATTGTTAACCATGAATAACGCTATGGCTGCATTTTAAATGTATGTATGAAGTCCTGTTTCTTACCCTCCAGAGCTATACGGATCCCGTAACCCGTTAGAAAAAATGATGTTACTTGCGAATTCGTTCAACACGTTTTTAATATCCTGCCAAATTAATCCATAACTTCTACAACACGCGCAACAAAAAAAAAAAACAAAAGGTTAACTTACATAGCCTCCAAACTCTATTGGTGCCCAATAAGGTCTTGGTGTAACATTAAACACTTGTTGGCATTCTTGTGTATAGTTAGCCATATCAAACGACTTCGCTTGAAACATCGTATCGTTTTCACCACGTCCCATTGGCATTACCATTTCGGTACATGACTACCCAAAACACATTTTATAATGTATGTAACATGTTACATTTACAAAAACGGTCATCAATGATAAAATTGATAAGTGTGTTACATTTTATGGTTAAAAGTATGTGTATTACTATTCGGTATTACTGTCAACATGTATACCTGCCAATTCCATCCAAAATTCTTGCTTAGAGTATACGAGTGAACCGGATTACATCTTTGCCCAGAAACCGCACGGTATCCAGCCATGATTTTATTGAGAACGTATTCCTTAATATCGGTTGAATCGGATGCATTGCAAAACGTAAGTAGAGAATTATCATCGTTGTACTGAGCCATATGATCATATCTACGTTCCAAATTGTCCTTTAGCTCCTGTGATGTGTTCAACGGTCTTCCAATATATATACATAATTAAAAGTGATATGACACGTATAAAACAATTTGAAAAAAACATACGACCATTGTAGAAAGAGAGAATGTATGTATGACACATAAATAATATGTATCTCGCCATAAAACTCGTTAAATGGATTTAAGTTTTTCTAGAAAAAAAAATACGTTTATAATAATTTAGGTAGATAAATTAAATCAGGGTAGAGGGTTGGGTTTAATAGTAAAATCATTTGTAGTCAGAGTGATGAAACTGCTATTGAGATTAAGGGTTCGACCCTGCTTGTAACACGTTAGTGTAAATTAGTTGTAGTGTTGATTAGGCGGTGTTGGATAGGTAGAGTAACATCTTAAACATACATTATCCCTTTATGTAATTATGTAAGAATAAAGGTGTATAAAAAACCAGGATGAGAACCGGAAACAGTTTTTAACCTAAACCAAAGCCGGTTTGGACCTGAACCGGACTGTAGGGTTGAAGTCGGTTGTAACATGCTCTAAACCAAGTTTGAAACCTAATTGAACTGCATTAAACCTGGTTTTAAACTGAACCCAACATTTTCTTTTGACAAACCAGATTTAAACAAAGCCGGTTTGAGCCAAAACCTGAAATTAACTAGATTTGAACCAACCTAAACTGGTTTTAGCCCAGAAACTGATTTGTGCGAAAGGACGAAGAAGCTTCTAAGTTTCAAACTTACAAGCAAGTGTTGAAAATCTGAGAAAGTTTCAAAAGCCCATTGGGCTGAGCTGCAACCCTATCTATTTCGGCCCAAGACTCTTTAATGGTATTGTAACACGTTTCACTTGTACTCTGTGCAATAAAGGTTGTATCAACGATATATCGCCATTCTTGAAAAATAAAACTTTTAGTTTGCTTACATTGAAATCATTAGAAACCACTAAGGAATATCCGTTTTCGGGAGTGAGACCTTTAAAATAGAGAATTGGGGCCGATACTGCCAATGCACCATAAGCAATGTGTGGATACTTCAAACGAAACCATGAGGCTAACACTAAATTCAAAAGAAATAAAATATTATTAGAGCATATGTAAAATAGTATCAAAATATGAGGATTTTGTTTGATTATTTTGATCATTTTACATTTAAATGGACCAAGTCATGTTAAAGCTTTAATAAGTTAAGTGAGTTGCGTCAAGATCTATTAAATTAAATGAGCAAGCTTGAGCTGAAGTGATTTTATTTGGACCATAAATAAAACTTACTTCCACCATAGGATCCTCCAACAACTATAACAGGATAATTTTTCGCAGACATGTTTTGTTTAACATCAAGAATTATCTGAGCATAGTCCGCTAAAGCTTGTTCTGAGCTAAAGAATCCGAGAGTATGGGCATCCTTATATGCCTCGTCTTTCGATCCAAATGGCATTGAAGTCCCATAGTACCGATGCTACAAAAATGAGCATGAGAAAAAAAATGAGTGAAATATCACGTGACACATAAAAAATCAATGGCATCACATGACACCAGACCATTTGTATGTAATTATCATGCTTAGTTATGAATACTGAAACTAGTCTCTAAAGACTTACCTCTATGTACACCAATAGACCATTGAACCGCGAAGCAAGGACTGGAAAAAACCCTGACACAAGCACTTCGGCAACAACGTCTATCTCAGCACCCATGTAAACAAAGATTGGCGAACTTGTGTTGGGCCCACCCCAATATTTGGAATTCACAATATATCGTTGTTGAAGCGTCATGTAACTTTCGGGCTTATAGTTGAAATGGTCAAGAGTTTGTGTATAGTTGTGGAATACAAAATCAGGAGCAAGGGGATCCTCGTTCTTAGGATAAGAAACGGGCTTTCCATTTAGAATGCTTAACCGCGGTCTATTGGTATATGTTGCGGTAACAAATGTACCTAGGAGAATGGAGATCGCAGATACTAATAGAAGTGATGGTCGGGTCATTTTTGAATTGGTATGTTGGGTGTTAATGGAAAAAGGTTTGTTTAGAATATATAGTTGTTTATTTTGTTGTGTTAAGGAGTTGTAACATTGGACATACGATTATTCTTAAATTATAGAATAATTGATATCGTTGTTGTCAAAGGGAAACAATTTAAACATAGGAAATAACGGTTTCTTAGTTTGATTATGACTTTAATAACTTTTAAAAAGGAAAATGGAAAGATGCATAACTTGAGGTTTGCATCATATAAACTATATCCTTGTTATCTTTATATTTTCAGAGAAAAATCGAACAAACATCTCAAATCATCCTAATACGACACATACAAAAAAATTCATGTTTTATAATCCTGTATCCAACCTACATACATGAAACATTGAACTAAAAGAGACTAGAAAAACCAAAAAAACTGAAAGATAAAAAAAAAAAAAAAAAAAAAAAAAAAAAAAAAAAACACTAAGTAGTATGAGAATAATCAAGCCAATAGAAAAATCATGATTTGGGTTATGGCTTTTCTATAACTGAACTCTATCATTTGGGAAACCATGATTTGGGTTATGGTTTTTCCATATTTGAGGAAACCATGATTTGCGTTATGGCTTTTCTATAACTAAACTTTATCACTTGGTTAAAGTTATATATGTATAAAAATCAAAATAGTTATATATGTATATATAATCAAAATAGACTGTTATTAACATCTAATAAGCTAATTATACTTATATTTTTGTTAAATTAAAAAATTTCTCTAGCTTTTATAAAAATATACCATTTCCCTGCTATTTTATGAATAACGTGTTTATTTTTATCTAATGCAGGACTGAAATTATTAACTGAATGTAATTAAATTAACACACAAACTCTAGGGAATAAACCAAATCACCTTCCTCTGTCTCTCTAACAAAAAAAAAAAAAAAACCAATCAATTATGAAAATCTAAAAACCATACATCGATAATATGTTTGACTTTGCCTAGTAATCTAACTAAACCAATAACCAACACATAATCACCTATAACCAAAACCAGCTATAAAAGAAATAAATCCGTACAACAAAAGAAGAAGAAAAAAAGTAGGACATCTTTAGCTACAACGAGTGCATGAATTTTTACATGTATAATTTCTTCTCCCCTGAATGATTCAAGAATATCAGCATAATATTACGTCCATAAACACATCAACTTCTTCTCACGAATCGATCTCTCAGATTTAACAACAAAAAGCCTCATTTCCTCACCACTTACACTTGGCAACCATTAAATAACACCAATACATAATATACAAGCACTACATCGAACTGAATCATGAATAAAAAAACAAACACATGCACAAATCAACCGGCAGCAGTGGTACACAAGACGCATCGCATCCGAGAGCCACCTGAAGGGGTATTTTGGTCATTTTCATCATCTTCATCCTCCAGGTAATCACCATTGGCATAAGAGTTACTAGATGTGACTCCTGTTCCTTTTTTGGTGGTAATATTATTGGTGGAATCCATTAAACAATGCAAGTGGTACGCATGACAGCAAAAGAACACCAGAATTGATGCACCTTGAATTGATAACGGGTCAAAACAGATGCAACATCGTCCACCTGCTCGGGTTTTTGATTTGGCTTCCATGGATTTTAGGATAGGAGCTCGCTCCATTGGATTACTACTACCCTCATTATTCATGTTGGAACGCGTTTCTTTTTCTTCGTTGCTGAGGTATATTGCTCGTCTTGCTTCTTTGTAATATTTCACTAAAAGGTTTACAATATCCGCCTGACAATATCACGTTAACAGATTATTAATAAAGATGAAGTTGGCTGGATGGGGTAACAAAACAATATTGTTCCAATAATATTTTATGAACTCAGAAGGTTTTATGAATTCATAATAAGCGTTGGCTAACTCTTGGGCTGTTCCCTTTTTAACTACTTTTATAATAGCTATATGACATTTAATTATAATAAAGAATTACTCCGTTTAATATGATAGCCGAAATACAGATAGTATCCCTCAACGTAAAAGGTTTTTATGAGGAGCTATATCCATAATTTTGACAAAACCACAAGGCCGTCTAAAACTATTTTATAAAAAATAAAACAGTTTAGAAGGGTGTGTGGATTAAGAATACACTTTGTGCACCTCTTGACCCATTTGACAACTCATTTGAGTAATCTGATCCAAATCTTTTTTAATTATTTTTTATAATACCCTTTTTACTAGTCAGAGATAAAACATAATCGAAGACACCTATTCATAAGTAAATTGATTGAAATACTTGTATTGCAAATTGTAAAATTTTCAAATACCTTGAGTATATCATTACAGCCATGTCTCAGAGAAGTTTCCGTTCTGTAATCTGTGATAATCTTGACTAAACGGTCCCTCAGCCTGCAAAAAGTGAATCAAATTCTTTTCAATCATAAAACAAATTATCAAGCTGCCAAATGATATGGAAGTTTGATTACCTATGATAAGGATTAAAAATATTTTTGCATCAGTCAAAAACAAATATCAAAGCAAGCAATAACTACTACTAACCGAGGAATTTCCAAACCATTTGGTACAATGTTGACAATATAAAGGGGATCAAGATTGCCAACAGTATGCTCTAACAGAACACCAACCTGTGGAACAAAGAAAGATGATTATGTCAGAGGTGTTAAAATGAGCGGGTCAGGTGGGTTGAGTAAAGAGTCAAGAACTCAAGACTGATACAGGTTGGCTGGCCAGTTACACCCTGTCCATTTTCACTTTTTTTTTTTTTTTTTTTTTGCATATAATTAGTTTGTCAAGTATGGAAACACAAACGGCATTCTTTCGGTTAAAATCTAATTTATAAATAAAATGATTAAGAACATTTTAAGCTTTAATAATACACATAGGGAAACTCGGACAATTATTCAGTGAAAGAAGCAAGTATATACCATCTCAGGTTTATCAAGACATTGTCGAATAAGTTCTTCCCAAAGATCGTCATCATGCTGCATACTGACGAATTCGATAGCCTGTAAAAAGGTTATGTTATACCACTTTTTCGAAGGAAACCAACATGGTCAAAACCCAAATCGAAAGAAGAAAATTGTCAAGAACCTCTTTTATATCCCCCTGTTTGTCGATAATAACAGCAAGGGCTTGCTTTGTGTTTCCCATTCTTCCAAGAATGAAAACTTGCTCACTAAGTAAATCTTTATTAACACAAACTTCATAGGCCTAAAAATCACATTTTGGAAACATCATGTTAACATATCAAATAAATCATGGAGTATTAAAACTTTATAGTCATCAATTAAGCAAACCTTTTCAAGCATATAGTGTTGACTGCTACGAAGAAAAGGAAGTAGCATTTTTTTATCATATTCTGCGTAAAGCTCGACCTGAAGAACAAAAATATCATAAATTCAAGTAGTATGATGATCACACATTTCAGGGAACCTAATTTACGAAGGATAATAAGAGAAAAAGATATAAAAGTGATTATCACTAAGCCATCAAAGAGTGCAATGGTGGATCCCTTGCTAGGTCAGGGGTTTTTGTAATCACTACTGTTTGTTCAAATACTAGAAGAGCAGTCATAATTCTATATTTTAACCCGATTAATTATCCACATATTTATGAAACTAGATAATGAAACAAGTTTTATTTAGAAACTAATTTATTTTTCCTCCTCACACTAGAAGTGCACCAATAAGCATGTTTAACATGACTAGTTGCATCTAGCAAAATGGTCAAAACAATTTGCATGTACGACTGCAACTAGAGATGGCAACATGGGCAGGCCCAAACAGATTGGGCAACAGGTCAAAATAGATTGAGTCGAAATGGGTGAGTCAGGTTTGTTGACCCAAATACACTTTTTGGTCTGTTCTTTTTCTTTTTAAAGAATTAGTGTCAGTTATAGTTAAAAATCATATATATTAATATAATAGTCTAAGTTTTGAAAAAAACCATTTAGGAGGTTATACGTTTTAAAAATAGACTTGCTACTTTCAACAAATTTGATTTGTTCCCCTTTTAGTTAACTGTTATTGCATATGAAGCATTAGAGATAAAATTACAACTCAATAATAAGAGGTAGATTTGTGGACAAAAACAAAACCCAATACTCCTGTAAACATTTCTAGAAGGTAAATGATAATGTAACCTAGACTTTTTAAGCAAAGAGTTCAAAATAGGAGGTGTGGAGAATATTTTAATGGTGTTTATATGTGATCTTTTAGATGTCAAGTAACAATACAAATGTGCTTTTTTTGAAGAATATTTTAGTAGTTGAGCTTTTAGTGGTTTACCCCTCGAAATGATTTAGAGTAACCAAATTTCATTTTATACCTTAATGAACGCAGCAAGATTTTTAATCTGACTGCAATTTCTTACACTAAGAAGCAACTAAGATAAAAGAACTCAAGATCTGAAATCTTAACACACCTGCATGTCATGAAAATCTCTGCCAGCATGAGGATTAACTTCAAATAGTGAATGCAGATACTCGTACAAAAAATATCTGGAATCACATTGCTTTTTTGAAGCGAGAAGTTGGGAAACAACTTCAGTAGGAGTAATTAAGTCTCTGTACTGGATTAACAGTGAAACTGCACGCTTATGATCAATCTGCATCAGCTGGACAACCTGTAAATGATATATAAAAGATTCACAAATCAGATGATTGAACAAATTTGATGGAAAACATGTAAGTTTAGTCAAATTCAAAAATTTACAAAAAGGGCATTCTCTCTTTCAATATAAGATAATAGAAAATTGGGTATGAATGTATAAGAGCATCAGCAACGCATGAGGTCAAGGACTACTCCATGCCTCCCCTGAACAACAACTACCCCCCCCCCCCCGGTTGGCCGTCTCCCTCCCCCTCGGTCCTCCACAA
The DNA here is from genome assembly GCA_025506415.1 of Flaveria robusta. Classification (NCBI taxonomy): domain Eukaryota; kingdom Viridiplantae; phylum Streptophyta; class Magnoliopsida; order Asterales; family Asteraceae; genus Flaveria; species Flaveria robusta. The sequence goes on from JACCIZ010000143.1 coordinate 45,237, forward strand.
CCCACTTTGCTGATGCTCTAATTTGCTTGTAAGCATGAAATTTCTCACATACCTTTTCACGAACGGTATCATGCAAGTTATGCTTCTCGATAAACTCAAATACATCTGGCTTCATAAGCTGAAAACAGAATATCAAAAACGCAAACTAGTTAATGACATTTTTAAGAAAGATCTGAAGAAAGCCATAATCATATGACACAGCTATTACCAATTTAGAGGTGGTAATTTCAACCCGTTCGCTTATGCATGAACCGATTACGGCCTATATTTTATCTCAAATGGTTTAAATGGCCGAAAGTCGACCATTCTCTCCTTTTAATTCATAAAACCTCCTAAATCCTTTTACTCATGATTTTAGAAAATTACTATAAATTGTGATAATATAGTATTTGTAATATCATTGTAGTGCTGTAAGAAAAAATAAGAAATTGTTCGTTCGTAAACCCAAACCGACCCATCCTTTTTTGACCAATATGAAAAGTGACCCATTTCAACGGGAACCAGTTTTGACCCAACTCCCCATCTTGTCAGCTCTAGGTGCCATAGGTGGTACAAAAGTGAGCCCTTACATCAGCATAAAGTGCAAAAGCTTTATCATATTGCCCGTCAATTTCATATAACACAGCCAGTGCCTGAAATGCCATAAGAATCTGATATTTAATATGCTTATTACAGTTCAAATGTGCACACATGGAAATAAAATGATACTTGTTCTTACCTCTTTGAGTTCATCACTCATGGATGACGTGTTAAGTTGGGGCTCTATAGCTGCAATGACAGGTATTGGAGAGTATATTACAGGTGGCCAAGATTTCACAGCAGATAAAAGATCCTTGTGGGAAGATGGAATTGTTGCCAGAGCTACAAGAGCAACCTGTATTATGTAAGCGGATTAAACAATCACAGTAATTAATTGATATGACAATTGACATTTGATACATTATGGCAGATTTTCAAACCATTTGAGATATGACAGTTAATACATTAAGGCATATTTTCAACCCATTTACTTGCCAATATGTTGATTTGGGTTGTGTTTTATCTCAAACTGGTCAAATAGGTCATATAAAAAAAATACTCCCTGTCCCAGAACTGATGTCCACAAACAAATAAGATAAGATTTAAAAATTATACAGATTAAACAAGTTAACAAGTATTAGTAAGTAGAATGCACTGTTGCCACAAATGCATTTAAGATGCCATTGGCTTACAATATTTATGATAAAGGTAACTAAAAGAAAATTAGGAAAATAATAATCATCCATTTTTAAAAGTGGAGGACAAATAAACGAGTAACATTAGACAGAAATTTTGGGATGGAGTAGCTAAAAAAGAATGGGTCAAACAGGTAGAAAGCCACAGAGAGTCTTTTTTCTAAATATATACATTTTCCTAAGTTACTCTATTCAAAGATTTATAGTATTGCAGTAACGTTTTAGGTAATCATGATAAAGCATTAGTTACTTATTAGAAATTAGATATGGATAAAAAAGTGGTTGCAGGTCAACCAAAACCTGACCTGACCCATTTGACCAATACTAAAAAAGATCCGTTTCAACTTGGCCCATTACTTGACCCACTGTATATCACATACCTCATAAGCAGTATCACGTAGTACTGGGTTCTCTGTTGGGATGTATGGAACCAGCACGGGAAGCTGACGGAGATGAGCGAAGTGGAAAACCCATCTGTGAGAAGTAACCATTGTAAATTTTCTGTTTCTTTTTACCTTTTTTTCTTTTGCACATCTTCACTTGCTGGAATATTCTAGGAAAATTATTCAATTTGTGATATAATTTAAAGGGAATATCCAACCTCTCCCATGCTGCTGCAGAACCTCGCAACACTTTGGGACATAAAGAAGCTGCTTCAGCGTACTTCCTTTCTACAATCAAATGATCTAGATACCTCGACCCTACCTAAAAAATATGATACAGGTTATGGTTAGATAAAAAGTATATGTACTTAAAAGATTAGCATCCCTAGTGGTTACACAGTGTTATTGTTACACTAAAAGCTGAAGAGACAAGTTCATTACTCATTCCAGTAACTTTTCTAATTATAGGTCTTACATAAAAATGAGCATGACAAATAATCTTGATGAATTTTAGCCTTTAAATTATGGGTTTAAAAATGAAGAAAAAAATACCTCATCAAGGAGCTCACTACGCCCCTGTCCAGCTTCAACAGCTGCTAGAGCTTTCTCATGCCATCCATGTTGAAGAAGCCAATTGATATGATCTTCTGCATCCCTACAATCAGAAGTGTAATATCATTTTAAATTGATCAATATTACATGGATCCTTCACATCTGACAAATAATGGCAAAAAAATATCAGGCCAAATCAACGAGGTTGTAGAGGGTGTTTTTAAAACTAAAACACTTGATACCGTCAATCAAGATGACTGATAGTATCAGATTAAATGATTGATCCTTCCAGGTTGTTTTAATCATGTCTTAGGCATCAAATTCATGAAATAATAGATGTCAAAATATAAAAAATGTTAAAAAAAAAAAAAAGAAAAAAAGCAAAAAAAAAAAAAAAAAAAAAAGAGCAAATGAATATCAGGCCATTGTTTATGAGCCTAATTTATGATTACAGGTGGCAAACTGGGCAGGTTAGGTCATTTTTAAGTACCCGGCTGAAGCAGGCGAGGTTAACTCGCATTCGTAGTTTTGTCTAATTCTAAATTAAAGATGCTGATGTGTTACTTATGATTACAGAAACAATACAATTAGAATAATAATCTAAATCTTTACTTTTTTCATCATATGCATAAACAAAAATTATTTTAAATTTGGGCAACTTTTAACACTTCCCTCCCTTTTGAGCTAACTTCTTAAATTCATCCCTTTAAAGTAAAACGCATCCCAAATAAACTCATTCATAGGTAAATGGGGTGAAATGCCACCACTAAGGGAATAGAAAACATGTCTCCTTTAGTATATATGTGAAATCATTTCAACAAGATCAAAACTGTTACTTACCTAGGTTTAGCAATAACTACATCTTTTGGAGACACAACATAGTATAATGGTTCATCACCAGCTGCCCATTGACCCCCTGCATAGCTGCTACCTACAACCAAAATTTGTAAGTATCTTATGCTATAAGGAAAAACATGAGATGAGCATGAACATGTACCTGAGAAAGGAACATGAGCAAGAGAATAATCTTTCGCCTTGTAATGCTCAAATCCAAGTATAGGTAAAGCATCTGTTGCCAACTCATCATTGTTCCATGTCACTACATGCACTTCTGGTCTTTGTGCATTTCCCTGCTTAATGTAGATTAACGCATCTTAGCCTATTTCATCTTACCAAACACCAGGTCTATTAGAAACATGTTATTTTTCAAGAAACCATTTGACGAGTATACTGAGACTTAGGCCCTACAATTAATATAAAAATATAGGATTAAAGATGTGTATACAGGAGAAAACCACCAAGGATGGACTATATTAAAGAGTGAAGTACACACTACACAATACCATCAAATGTATGATTAAACAATATTATAATACTACAATCTACGTGCATGTTAATATGTTATTATGGGGGAAAGGTTGCTTGTGAAGAATCCTTATTCTCAATTTCTCATGATAGTTTTGGATTAATTGAAGATAAATACATATATGACAACAAATACCAAGCCCTTCTTAACATGCTACTATCAACTCCGTATCCATAGTAATTCCTGACTGCAAACCAAACACCTCCTAAAGATAGTCAGTCAGGCTTGAAATCATTACAGCATGAAAAAGAAAAAAAGAATTACCTGCCTCGATGGAGCACTACTACTAAATTCCTTCTCTCCATCTTCTTCCCCAGGTATATAAGCTAGAACAACCAAAGAGTCACCAAAGGGAGCAACTCCTGATATGAAATAACTGGTTTGAAAAGATGCCACAATATCAACTTGGTTCATGTTGGAGGTTGTAATTTGCCTATATGACCCGTTTACCCCTCTGGCCTGATTAGTTTTTATTGAAGCAATTTTAATAGCTGTTCCCCAACCAATAACAAGAAGAGCATCATCCTGAATATCATACAACATGGTTTAGATGTAGCAACTACAGGTAACTAGTTTATTGTCAGTAATGAAATAAAATTATAAATGATTTGCTTACTTGCCAAACTAAGTGGGGAAGAAGAAGCTCAGGCCGTGGGCTTCCTCTAGGCCTTTCAATAAATGTAACGCGTTGATCGTTAGCAGCATCATAAACTTTTACTCCAGCATCATTAGCCCATGCAATTAGACTTGTTCTCCATTTCACTGCATGGATTGGACCTTCTCCAGAGTGCAAAACCTATACAAAAGGACGTAATTTGTTTTTTAGTTCAGAATATTAAAAAATGACATAAGACTCCCAACCATTTTCTAACCCATATGGGTTGTATCATAGGAGGTAAACTAGACACGTCGCCTTGGAACAGGTGAAGGGTCAAATGGGCTTAGGCCAAAAAAGGGAATTTTCATATTATGGTTCAGATTGACCTGTTAATTATCTAACCATTATAATAAACATGAATATAAAACTTGTTATAAGCTTAAATCAAAATTTTACTGGATTCTTTTTTCTGGAAAAAACTAGAACTTGATCTTTTAGAAACTTTGTGTATCATTAATAAAATTATATATCAAATGATTTTAGGGATTATTTTGTGTCTTAGGATTTTTATTTGATCTCGGGACACATAATGCCGAGTGTAAACAACCGCCACTTGATGTATTACTCTTACTCATTACCTTATTAGACACATAGCACATGTAACCCAACTTCCAACCCAATTTGACCCCTGTTTGCTTGCTAACTATGTATTAACCTGAACTTTCGCCCATTTTGACTTGTTGGGCAGCTTTCATAACCCAAAATTGCCCAAACATATACAAACCAGGTCATGTGGATTGTTTTTGCAGATTAGGGCGGAAATTTCCTGGGCTAGGATAAATGACAATATGCACAACAAAATACCTGATCCCGGTAGCCTAGCCATTTTTTAACATTAAAATATAAATTTCCTGCCAAACCACCAGCAACAAATCTTCTTGATGATTTCCTTGCATAATCCGGATCTAGTGCAATAGCCTTCATAGGGCGATGATACTCAAATTTCAGTTTCTCATCTGTGAAAAGACTGATGATTACAACAGATCCATCATCTGAACAGCTCCCAATAAATTCACCCTCCAAGTCAAAGCAAAGATCATTGACTGCAGCAGTATGAGGCCGGAATTCCTTAACCTGTCAAGAACATTAGATATATAGAGATTCAAATATGACGAAAACAAAGTTAACGTGAACATTTATTAGAGCTCAAAAGGGATGTTGGATACAGAAAAAACTCACAAAAAAGTTAACAACATATAACTATACATTTTCTTCTTGTGGGATACAGGCAATACATGCTATGAGTCTTGTCATTCAGAAAACACAACTATTAGACACTTAATTGTAATATTGCTTGATCAGTAATTTTGAAGAATGGTGACAGCAGAACTTTTGTTCTCAGTCTTTTGATTCAACATAATAGTGTTTCCATATACAAATTCCTAAAGAAGACTGTTGATTGTACTAAGGGATATGGTGCAATGAACAATGCTGCCAGCAGACCTAATACAACTAAGATGAAGAAACTAAATCATCAATGTTGGTCAACAATCCTAACGATGACTTCTTTTAAGTTTAGACAAGAGATGAACCTAGGTCCTCTATCAACTACTTAAACTTATGGTTGCACAATAATCCTATTAACATCGTCCTCCTGACAGCGGAGGAGCTTGAACACTCCCATAGGGGGGCGGGGAAGAGATTAAATTTTCTTTTGTTGGGGGTGGGGGACTCGATATATATAAAAAAAATTTACACTACCGGGCCAAAAATTATCACTAGTGATGAAAAAAAGAGGGGGGCGGTGGCCCCTCCCGGCCCCTATTATCCTTCGCCCTTGGTCATTCATAGTCCATGTATCTGAGTGCTTTGATGAATAGTGTATGCCTTTAACAGTTAACAGTTTCAATCATACACTCTTTTCTTGATGGACTAATGAAGTCAAATTGTCCAAAGAGCTACCATCCAAATGACCATACTAAACTAGGGGTACAAGAGTCAACTAGGACTCTTTGCATTTGCCAACAGATATGGTATTTGTTTGCGTGTGAACTTCGTTGAAGCGTGTTTGCTTCAACTAAGCGAAAGGCAACTAAATTTCTAATCCTATTCGTTCTTTTCCTACTACCATGTTCAGATTGAACCCACCCCACGACCAGCCATAGCAGTGCTGTACTAGTAGGCTAAAACGAGAAATGTCGCAACAATAACGAATATGGCAGAAATTGAGTTTCAGATCTCGCATCAACTATCAAGCTACAAATGATCCAATCAAATCGAATCGATCAATCAATTACTCTAAATCAACATACCGCGTAATCGAATTCCAAACCTATAAGACCTCCAACACCATACACGAAACAATTCACAAAATTAACCTATACGATCCGGCGAAGCAATTCAATTCAAACCAAGACACCATACCTGATTCCCAAGGAAATCGAGAATATGCACGGAACCGCCATGAGTACCGAGAGCGATCATCCGCTCCGCAACGGCGACACAGGAAGCCGCATCACTCGACAAAAGAGAAGGCACGGTGCCTCCCATTCTCTGGTACTTAAGCCTAGGTTCATCTTCTTCTTCCTCCTCCTCCTCTTCTTCTTCTTCATCCTTTTCTTCTTCGGTATCTTCTTCTCGCTCATCGTCGCCTTCGGTTCCGTTCTCTGATGGCCTCGGAGACATTGCCGGAGATGTAGAGAGAGAGAGAGAGAGACAAAGAGTGGTGTGATGTGGTGCGATGATTGATTGAGTCTGGTGCGGGGGTCGGTTTGTGTTTGTGGTGGGTTGGGTGATTGTGTTGACGCTTTTCTGGACCGAATTGGGGCACTTTTGTGTTTGGATGGGTTCGAGTTTGGACTGTCACAAGGAAGAGAACATAGAGAAATGGATCATTCTAGTTGGGATTCACAATTTGGCACTTTGTTTTTTTTTCAATAAATAGAAATAGAAATTAAACGCGGTGAACAGTGTATTTACGAATTTTGTTACGTATGTTACAGCGGTAACACTGGTTAAATATAGATTGTTTGGTTATAGAGATAAAAACACAGATAGAAACACGCTTATGTAACTGTATTAATATTCTTCTATCAATATTTGTCTTATTTTTTGTGATACCAATATGTTACTATTAGTCAATATGACATTTGATATTAAAAAACTCATGTTTGAATACAAACTTATTTTTAACCAAATTTATATTAGGATATCAATGAAAAAAAATAAACAAAACCATATATATTTCTTTATTTAGGAAATTTAATGAACAAATTTTATTTAATAGAAAATTAATTTGATTAAACCTTAATAAATCATAAACATATGATATATATGGTAAATATAACTCGTTAATTTCGTATTGTGAATAACTTATAACTGTAATGATGCAATGTGATGGATGAATGCCAATACAAATAAAACGATTCAAATAGAAAAAAACAAAGATTGATGGTGACGAAAGAAGATGACAAATGACTAAGCAACAAATACAACTACATGGTCGAATCACCTTCAACACTTGTTAAGAACATGAACATTAACAACAATTCCATAAACAAGGACCAATGTTGCATTCTACTGTTTCACATACATTAACATTAACCACAATTATACACATATGCTTGTTGAACAAAAAGCCTTCTAGACAGATCCAATGTTATTAGTAATACGACCTACCATATTAAATGTTGCTCAAGGTTGATCTTGATGTGGCTGCATGCAAAACATACAATTAAATTAAAAAAAATTAAGATACTTATCCTAAGACCCATGTATCAACATGATATGTTTATTAATCACTTCACACGAGTCCTTCATGCAAATGAAGAGAATTTGTCCATTTTCAACGCGTAAGTAAAATATGTGTTGTTCGTTCTTTATGTGTAAGCTTGCGAAATGGTTTGGTCCAATACTTCATAGGCACTTGTTAGCTAGCTATTCATGCATCATGGACTTTGGTATGTATCGGACGTGATACTCCATCATGTGAGGAGTCATGCCCCTTCCTCTAATTTCAATGGAAGGGGCTCGTTATATGTGTAGACAAAATAATATTTTGTGTGAAATTTAAAAAGAGGTATATTTTTGTAAGCACCAATTAATTTTGTTATTTTCATGATTTTTCTTATAAGTTGTCTGTTATCCTTCATATTATTTCTTTTTACTTTTTTTTTATAAATTTATGGTTTTGACTACAACAACCTCAAGGGTTATCTTGAAGGATGGGTTGGTGGTCACCAATAATCAACCACACGTATTTTTAACTACGTAATAAGATTGTTTAATATCAAGATTATCAAAACCCTATAATTAGTTCACGTTTCTATAAATGGTTTAAAATTTGCCACCTAATGTCACAATGATGATATTAAATGGGAGGTGATTGTGACACCCTACATAAATCTCACATCGGCCGTGGACATGAGAGATACAGTTTCACAAGTAATATCTGGTCTCTAATATTACCGACGCGTTTTGGACGTATTGGCTGTGTATGAGAGGAGAACTCCACAGTTAAGCGTGATCAGGTGGCTGTAATCCAGTGATGGGTGACCTCCGTAGGAAGTTTTCACCCGACAACCAAAAGCAAATCCGTGAGCTATTCGTGGGCAAAACGGACAATATTAGTGGAAGGAGGGGCCAGATGTTACAAATGTTATTAGAGCCACTATTGTGTCGTTGGGGATGGTGGGACAAACCTCATCGGGGATGGTGAGTTATTGGACTAATCGAGGACGATGAGTCCGAGGGGGGGTGGGTGATTGTGACATCCTAAATAAATCTCATATCGGTCGTGGATAGAAGAGATTCCTGATTCATAAGTAATTTTTTATCTCTAATATTACCAACGCATTTTGGGCGTATTGGCTGTGGATTAGAAAAGAACTCTACAGTTAAGCGTGCTCAAATGGCAGTAATCCAGAGATGGGTGACCTCCCTAGGGAGTTTTCAACCAGTCAACCAAAAGTTAATCCGTGAGCTATTCGTGAGTAAAACGGACAATATTGATGGTACGGAGGGGTCGGATGTTACATAACTTGTTACACGTATCTACCCTAGATGGACCTTAAGCCCAACCGCATACTCCAATCAACTTCAACAATGATCCAACTAGTCTTTTAAATCCAGCTATACTAGTAACTAGAATCTGCAAACCTTTCACCCACAACCAAACAACTAACCCAGATCCATTATCCTCGATATAGCACGAAACACAAAACAAAACAAAGTTAACCAATAATCAGAGAATAACCTTTTATATTGAATTGGAGATGTATATATATTTCAACATCCTCGAGGGTGGTTAGGATAGTACATTGGTTGATTCGATTTGACAAAGTAAAATTTTCCTCTTTCACATTCAAATTCATCCCATATTAGAAAATTAAAATATTGTTTTTGCCAACAATGCAAAGAAAGAGACTGTCATTTTATAACATTAAGCAGCCCGTACACTTTTATTATTATAATACTCACTTAAATGAGTTGTGCTTATTTTAAAGTGATGCTAATTATATTTAGAATGCAAAGAAAGATGGTTATGGCATTTCTTCTCATTAAACTGCCTGACTAGTGGATGAGTTTAAAACTAGAGGCGAAGCCTAAATGTAACTTTATGTTTTGATGGAACCAAATGTCATAGAAGACAATACAGTTCATCTGTGCAAGAAACAAAAGGTAAGTATTTTTGGAATGCTGGTGAAAAAAGTACTATTGGATGCATATAATAGAAGTTGTTGATGGTTATGTGTTTCAATTATTATTTTTATGCTAGGTCTTTATGCATTTATTGTCTTATTGCCTCTCCCGCAAGGAGATAAAGATGTTATAACCAAGAACCCTATCTTATGCAAGGATCAACTTCAACATAAGATTATGCATACAACATACCAAGATCAAAAAGAATAATATAGAGGTAAAATTTAAAGTTTTTAGTTCGGGTAGTACGACATGCTCTCACGTTTCAGTGGCTCATCTATTGTCAATTTTCACCGTCTTTTGTTTCTTTTAATGAATCCAGTCATTTTTTACTCATATGAGTGAAACTTTAATTTTCCTAATCAACATAGCTAAGTAGAAATTTGAAAAAGTTAAACAACAAATATTTGACAAAAATTATAATCGGTGAAAATCATATAAAATTTTGAAGAACTAGAAATTAACCACAAATAATAAAAATAAAATACAATGGATGATAAAGAAAAAAAATATAAGCTGAAACACCTGGAGTATGGTAAGACTTGAGAGTTCTAAAGATCACTAATCAAATTTCGTAAGATCAAAATAGCTTCTAGAAAAACAAATTAAATATCACTAAAAGCCCATTTCCCAAAGTTTTTGGGCTTGACGATCAGCCGGCCCCATGCAAATGAGGATCCATTGTTTAAGAGCAACTGAGCAACCCATCAGTTTTCACCTATATTTTATTTAAATTTTCCATATATCCCTATAACTTTAATCTATATTTTATTCTTTATAGAGTGAATATAAAACATGTCCTTTTTATTATTACTTGGTTTAAATGCGGTACCACAGAAACACCGTGATTGACCTAGAAACAATACTTTAAAAATCAAACCGGTTATCCAATTGATAAATGGCAGTTTATCGTTCGTTTGGCCAACAACAAAGAAAGAAGACAAGTTTTCTACCAGTTTATTATTATTTTTTATCAGCTTCGGCAACCAACCAGTTTATATTAGTTTCTGATCCATTAACTTGTAATCAACTGGTGGAATAGATGATTTCGGTAATTTAATCGTTGTGTGGTTTTCAGAACACGAACTAGATGGGCAGAATATATCATGTTGAAATTGTCATTTCTTGATAAATCAAACTGGGATTTTTAAGAGTGTGTCAATTTTTATTACACTAACATTATTAAAACTAATAAACAAATGTGTAAAACCAAAATTTTATTCTTTTGATAAAATAATCTAAAGTTAGAAGGGGTTTCTTGGAAATCTTCAAGATCAAGAAAGGATTCACAAAAGTTAGAAGTTCCAAGCATGAATAAAAGGATCACTTGAGAGTTCTACTTATTCATTCTTCCTCCATATGCAAGTTAAGCATCATTTATCTCTTTTTTTTCCCTCCATCTTTCCATTATATATCTAGAGAGACACACACATAATAACAATAATAATAAAAACACACTTTAGTACTAAAAATTTTTTAAGACAAAAATAGATATATCCGCTGCATTACAAATGGGTTTCCTGTTATGTGACAAATTGAACACACCATTGTAACACACCATTCTAAAATGGTTAAATGCCCCATGGATTAAGTCACCATTGTCTCATAGTGACTCATTCTCTTTTTCAAAAATAAAAAATAAAAATAAGTGAAATTTTCTTAACACATAGCAATAGTTTACTTGTATTAAACATAATAACATTATTGATTTTACAGTATAACTTTTATAAAAATACTTTAATATAAAAGTTATTTGATTTTACTTACCTAAATATAAATTTAAAAAAGCCAACAATTTAATTTTAATTGAAATGGCGTAGTAAATGACCCAAAAGACTTTGTAATCTAATATTGTTCTAAAATACGTGTATTATCCTAAATTCTTTGTTTGAGTCAATGCATTTTGTGCATTAGTCTGTTTGTATATATAATCTACAGAGTGTAGACCAAACCCTTATATTTCTGCCTAGTTATTTTTAAATGATACGATATTAAGTGGAACATCAATATTTTCGTGTACATCTAAATATTTTTATAGTTTTTCTTTTTATTGTTCTTTAAAAACTAAATTTTGAGTATTTTCATGTATTAACATTTTGGGTATTTTGTCATCTATATCCTTTTTTGATACCCGCTATGTTATTAAAAGTCTATTTTTCAGTAGCAGCAAGTCAAGATGTCCACATATAAATACTCAAAAACTGTCACGAACACGTCTAACAGTCGTTTAAATTCTATATAAATACTTGTATCATGTATAAATGTAGATATGATAAAAAAATGAAGATTGATGGAAAGAAAAAGTAAAGACTTGACTTCAAGACATTCTCTTGAAACAAAATTCTACCTTTTTGAAAACTATAAATAGCCCAAACCAACTTCATTAAGCTGTCACATTCTTTGAAAAAATGGCTATTGATAAACCCCCGACACAAAATCCGGTTGCTCGACCACACTCCAGGCTCATCCGACTCATTGCAATCGTCTTTCTTGCACTCATAGTCATTGTTGGTCTAACCATTCTCATTATTTGGCTAACCATCAAGCCCAAAAAGCTGGTCTACTCCATCGACGATGGATCTATCCACAACTACAATTTATCCAATGCCAACCACCTAAACGCGACCTACAACTTCATCCTTCGGGCTTACAACCCTAACAAGAAAGTTTCTGTTTACTATGATAAAGTTGATATGGCTGTTTTGTATGATGATGAAACTATTAGTAGAGGGACTATTGACCCGTTCTACCAACCTAAAAGAAATGCAACTCGGTTTAAGTTGAATCTTGCATCACATGATGTGTCATTGCATGACGATGTTGCAAGAGATCTTAAAGTGGAGAGGACGTCCGGTCGGGTCGAGATGGTTGTGAATTTGAAGGCTAGAATAAGGTTCAAGGTGGGAGTGTGGAAATCAAGACACTACCATATGAAAGTATCATGTGCACCTATTATGGTGCATTTTTCTTCTTCCTCAAAGGGCTTTCAAAGGACCATTTGTGATGTTGATATTTAGTTATAGGGGTGTGAATGTGCTTTCTTAAACATGAGGGTCTATTTTGCAATTTTCTTTTGTTATTTCTTTGTGGATTTGGTTGAATTTCAAGTATTGTAATTTGTATGTGTGATTTATTTACTTGACGATATCAAATGTTACATTTCTATAAATTATCCTATATATTATTATTATATTTAAAATCAAAGTTGAAGAAGCAGTAAACTTAGGTGTTTTTGTGGGTTGGCCACATAACTTTCTTCACTTTGTCATTTTACACCCCTCCTTATGCGTTTAAAGAGGAAAAACAGGAGAACCCCCCTGTAATTATCTCATCCGTTTCAGAAGATTGATTGCTCTCCCTTATCATCGCCTTCAGCCACCGCCACCGCCCCCGACTACACCGCCTACACCGTCACCGCTTGCATCGTGATGGCTTTCACCGGAATTTCACTTTGCCCCCTCCGATGTGTGTTATAAGGAGAGAAAAGGGGGTTTGTTATGTTTCAAGTGGGATTTCTTGGTTTAGGTCGAGGTGTCGGTGACGATCGCGGTTTCATCCTGTAATCTCTATTGCTATTCGTCGCGGTGGCGGTGGTTGTGTGCTCTGTTGCCGCTCCACCTCCCCTTTTGGTCGAGGTGGAGAAGGCGACGGTTTGTCGGTCATCATCGTGGTGACAGTGGTTGGGGGTCCTTTGTGTTTTGCGTTGGGATGTTTCCTCTATTGGTGTCGGTGGTGATTCTGGTGTGTGCATGTTTGTTGCCATTGGTAGGTAAAAGAGGCGATTTGGGGGTCGGGTTTGATGTTGCCCACCGCCATCACTGGTTCCGAAGACTACCACTGTTACATGCATCGACATCGACATCGGCATCGCTACCGGGTTTCTTGGAACCTTAGGTGGCGATGCTCTAGTTGTGACTAATCGGCGTCGCCGCTGGGTTCCTCGAGAACCCTAGGTGGAGATGGTCTGATGGATGTTTATTGGAGATGCTGATGTGGCTACTGTGTACTGGATTTGTTACCGTGTTTTTGTGGTGCTTGCTTTGTCCCTCAACGACCAGGTTGATTTATACTCATGCTATGCATTTATACTCTTGCTATGCATTTATACTCTTTGTTTTCAGGGTTCTGTATGTGATGTTGGTTGCTGTTGTATAGTTTTTGGGTTTGTAATCTGGTTGTTGATGTGGTCAATGATGATGAACTATTCATCTGAGATGTTCTGTCGGGTCTATGATGGTGAGTGGTGGTAGCTTGTCTGAGACATAATGTCATTTTGCCTGTTTGTCGATTGCCATGACGCGAGCTGTTGTGTCATTGGGGATGTGTTTCGGTTTCATCGGTGATGATGAATGGCTGTGTGTTTGAGGAACTTGGCTTGACCTTATGTACGTAAAGGTTGTGATAATATTATAAGGGGTTACGTTGTTTGGCGCGACACCATCTTCGGTTTGCAGCCACGACGATACACCTATTTTTACCCTTTGAACAACAGCATTTGATGTAATGACGTGTATCTGTATCAGTTGTTATGCGAGGCATGTAACAGACCTCCGGTCGATGATGATGAATGGCTGAACGCTGATCTTAGACCAATATCCATTCGTCGCGCAACGCACAGGTGTAGCGTCGCGCAACGCGCGAACCCGATACAACCTAGTTATATATATATTTACTTCTCAATATCAAAAGCTTCATAAATGTTTTCTTTTTATAAGACTTTTTTTTTCCTAAATGTTTAATGATATTTTCTTCTACTTTGGTATCGATCATTCCTTATTTGATTGTGCATGCATGCTTCAAATTTGAAACACACATTTCAAGTTTTGTAGTTGAATTCAGCCGGAAAAAAAAGAGAATGTGTTTATGTTCTTATCATTAAATGAGCAAATAAGCTAGCCTGTCTTTTAATCCATTGACAATTTCACAGAACTAAAATTGTTTGGAATTTCAAGGTGGATGGGACACTAATGTCATGATTCATGAACCCTCATCACACCATTAAACCCACAAATAGGAATGTGTAATATCAAATCATGTCATATTATACACCACACACCCGTATTTAAAGAGGCCACTCATGCCGAGGGGTGACAGGCGGCATTGATGAGGGGCCACGCCGAGACCCACCGTGACTCAAAGGTATGGGCGCCCCCTCCTTCCTTAGATACATCTAAGTAAACTTCACAAAGCTTGGTGCATCAGTTTACACAAACTCAAAACAACGTATTTCTGGATGATTAAATCAATTAAAATACCTACTTGAAATCATGTAAAACGTACTCACCTATATTTGTATTTAATGTGTCCCTCTTAAATACAAACGTATAACAAGACGAATAAGATGTATACATATGAATACAAATACGGACCTACACAAGTTATATACAAACATATACAATCGTATATAAGATGGATACAGGCGACTAAGAGCATTCACATCCCATTCCTTACTTTTCTCCTTATAATTATATTAAAAATCATTATTTTTTCTTTCTCTTTTCAATTAAATAATATATTTTTATACCTTTTTTATTATCTTTTCTCTCTCCTTCACTCACAACCACTTTTAAAAATATTAAAAAAATTATAAGGGTTGAACAGTAAATCTTTAAATTTACAAATGAACAGTAACATTTTCTTTCTCCTCCACTCACAACCATTTAAATCATTTCATATAATTTAAGAACTTTCACTCACATAATTTAAAAAAATAAGCTGTGAATGCTCTAAGGGCAATTAGTAGTGTGATACCATTGGGGAAGTTAGTCGACCCTAAAGAGAATATAAAAGGAATAAAAGGACATGTAACGGAGAAAAGTAAAAATGGTAGGCTTGGGTTTTGGGCTTAGTGGGTTTGGGTTAATTTTAGCAACCCAATCACTTAACTACTTAAGTTTAAAAGCAGTCAACTAGCAAACTATACGAGTTTGTTCGACTTGAGGCGATTTTAAACAAATTTTTTTTTCCTTTTTTCAATTAAAATTTAATCCACACCCATTCCAACAACTCTAGTTTTAACATATTTTCAATTTCAAATGTATCATGTTAATGATCGATAATATCGACTTGAGTGGATCAAAGACCTTAAAACTTTTGGATCTTCTACATACAGATAATGTTTGACACATTATTGATATTATATAAATAATCACATGAACAAGTATAGGTTTACATAGTTGTCATATGTATCATGTATAAAGTGACATATACAATTGTTTATTTACTCTCGCACTTTATTAACTAAAACTTATTTTATATAACGCCTTATTATATATGCATATACATAATACATCCCATCCTAATACTTTATTATCATATATAAAGTAACATACACGTCTTTAAATCTTTGTACTAAATACTTGTTGTTTGAACTTTTCAAAACACGTACTTTTTTTGGGTGAGAGTACTTTTGAAGAAAGTATGATTTAATTTCTCCAACGGTAAGCTGCCATTATGATTTTATCACTTTAAAACTAGATACTTTTTTAATTTTTCAAAGTATATGTATTTATAAAACATACCCATAAAGAGTTTGAGCCGAACATGGGCCACATGGCACCATATATAATTACATCTACCTATTGAAAACTATATAATACATAGCTTTGAATTATTTTATATACGGACGTAATAATGAAAATCGATTTAAACTCAAACCCAAACACTAGATACATTGTCTTTCCTTCTCTTTATGCCATCATTACAATTAAAAAGTAATCCCATATTTTTAAATAATAGTTAGAAGTCCTCAAATAAATAGTAAGTTCTGAAATTGATTAAACATCATATTATCTCTAACTAACCTTGCTATTACAAAGGTAATATACTAACATGCAGTCAGTTAAAAGGTAAATTATTATTTCACTAAGTAAATTTTCTGGTGCGTGCTTTTGAGATAGTAATAATATGTTCATTTTATTTAGTGTAGAGAGCTCATGCTATAGATGTCTTGACCCTTTAAAAGTATATTATAATATTTTTTAATGATATAAGAATAAGGTTGTCTCTAAAGATCTTTTATTATTTTACATAGTACGTATTATAATTTAAGGGATTTTGCTAGACCAGTGATTTGTCATCGCCACGGTTGTCGCCTCTATATTGCCATGATCTTTTGGACATTATTTTTGTTTTCATTTAATTTTGTTACTTAAGGCATTGTAAGTCAATGTTACTACAACCACTTGTTGCAATCATCGTGTGTCCATTTAACCGATACTGTCCGTTGTTTCTATGGTCGCAAATCTCATTGTAGCATTTTCGTCACCACAACCTTTATTTTATTATCGCTTCTTGCATCATGTGTGTTAAGTATTATTACTTTTTACATACACTTATTTCATTTATATTATAGTCGTAAAAGTTAATGAAATTATAAGGGTCAACTTTACGCTATTGTTTTCTTTTTGCTTTTAACAATTGCAATTGCTAGTTTGCAAGGAATGCATATACATTCTTAGTTTTTTTAATCCCTTCACGTTAAAAGCCTCTCTATGCATACTCAAATATAGATTTTAAATTGGGGTATTTTATATATTTCTTATTCTTAAACTCAAAAATTACATATTTACTCAAGTTAAAAAATTAATTACATATGTTCTCTTTCTAAAACATATACATTTTATTAAGAATTAGTTATTGAATTATTATTATATCCATATTTTTACTAAGTTATTTTTACATAATTTCCATCTAATTAAGGACACCATTCACATATTTCCTTAAATTCGAGTCTTTTAGACATATAAAAATAATAAAATTACAACTCCAAATAAAAAAGTTTTAAACCTCATTTCAAAATAATAATTATCGAATCAAAGTTATATATACAAATACAAAACACAATTATCAAAGTTTTAAACAATTATAATAACAAAACATCAATACGTAAATATCCTTTAGTAAAAACAAAATAAAATAATAATTTGATAGGTTAATTTTAATGAAATGAATACATATATGTATTAAAAAGGAAAAACATATAATTGATTTTATGTTTTATAAAATATTAATTTATGATATTAATAAAAGAAAATATGTAAAAATCTGATTCACTCCATCTCTCAAACGTAGATTGAGACAAGTGGAATATATTTGTTGAGCTTTTCCTGTTAAACAGCGTAAAAGATTAAACAAATTCATGTTTTGTTACAAAAAGAGCCAAACAATAAGAATTGACAACTTGCATCAACTTTACATGCACATGCAGTTAATTCTTTAAAATAATTATCTTTAATCGTATTATTAAGAAACTTAAATAATTTTAATGCTTGACAAACGTCGACCTTCCATCGAGCCACTAAAAGGGACATTAGTACACCCTAAACTTGACAAATTCAATACACAATCATCCAACTACCACGCCCCACGACCCTAGTCTCGTTTTCTATTCATATAATTATTTTTCTTTTAAAATCAACATTAATATTATATGTATTATAAATATATAGATAAACAATATAAAAAACTGTCAATTGCAAAAAGTTTAAACATAAATAAATATAGTGAGTGTATTGTAGTTTTTTTGAGAACATGAACAATCACAGTTTTTCTTTTTCGAAATGATTGAACAATAATAGTTTTACATCCAAAAGATAATAAAGTTTGCTTGTTGGGTAATAAAAAGAATTTACATCCAAAATTCTAAACCCATCATTGGAGATGAATCTATATATTTCTCATAAATTAATCATCTATATTTATATCATGTAAGATTTAAACACTTCATATTTTTTATAGATGAGACACATCCAATCATCAAGATCTCTTCATCTAGTAAATAAATTTGACTCTTAATCCTCTTTTTTATTCTTTAAATTTTTGTTACTATCATTTACTTTGCCTTTTTAAGTTTTCTTCCGCCTATTAGATAAGTTTGTTTCTCATTTTTTTTCTTAATTGATAAATCATTATCACTAACTATTTAACATGTTATTTTTATTTAACATGTATAATAGATATGCTTTTAGTCTAATATATAATGCATATAGTTTTTAATTTTTCTTATAAAAATGTGTTTTTAACGGAAAACATAGATAGGAGACATAGGAGAGGTAAATTTTAATATATTATTTTCCATTATCAAATAATTTACTAAAGTTTTATTAGTTCTTACATCTACAAATGCTAGGGGATGTATAGAACCAAACATTCATATTACATACAGATGCAATATGCACGATGCGGGAAGGGGCATGAACCGTGTCAAGCACCAACACAGGAAAAAACTCTCATTAAAAAGGAAATGAAATGAAAAAAAATAAAACCAAACGAAAAGTATACGTAAAAATTTTAAACAACATATGTGAAACATAAAACACTAAAAGCAATAATTAAGTCGATCTAGAACCTAAACATTGCGACGGGGATGTTACGTGGTATAAAATTTAGGCATAATAACATTAAAACACACGCACACATTACAACGTGTTAACTTTAGAAACTTAGACCGAAATATAAAATGAAAAATCTTTAAGATGAAAAGTATAGGAAACTAAAGTTGAAAGTAAAAAAAATTATAATGGTTAAATTATAAAATATGTAAAACTATTGGGTTTAAAACAAATAGTTAAAAGAACGGAAAAAGTCAAAAGATGCGTACAACCTTTCATGCACATGATACCACAAATAATGCAATCATAAGTTGATAAACGGTAATATTTAAATTTCATAGTCTTTAATATGGATAGAAATATAGTAAAAATGTATCTGATTTAAAAAATTTGAGAGGATTCTAAGCTTGACATTTGTCATTCGATTGTGTTAACACGAATGACATTTTAGTCATCATGTCTAATATATCAGATTATTGTGTTTAATCTCAATTAATTGTGTCAATTATTTCATCATTTGTTATATATATTCATCATTGTGTTTTCCGTTTTATATAATTTCGTATTATCTTGTCGTTGTTTTCATATATTATATAAATTCGTTGTTTATTTTATTATTGTGTATTACAATTAGAGGTACATAATTATGTTATTTCACTAATTGTTTTTCAAAATTCATTGTGTCAAAAATAACACAATGACGAACAAAAACACAATTAGACATTTTATCATTGTGCTCTATGTATTATATCTTTTTGTATTAATTTAGATTAATTATATCTTAATTTATAATCATGGTTTACATACTATAATTATATAACAATAATATTTCGTCATATATTTTTATAATTCATCATTGTAGAAAAACATAATAATATTCAAAAAACACATAATAACTGACAAAAAGTAGGGTGCCAATTCATATCACGAATCCGACCCAGACAAGAACGAAAAACATGTTTTTGGTCGGAAATACAACCCGTTTAAAAATAGGTCAGTTTGGGTTGACCCGTGTAAACAACGAGTCAAGTTCGGGTTGACCCACTTGAAAACGAGTTGACGTTAACCCGATTTAATAATATATGCTTTAAAAATTAATATAGGTCTTTTAATTTTTTAATTATTATATTATTTTTAAGTCTTTTTCTCATTTTAGAAAATTAATTAAAAATTAAGTTTCAAACTTCGCTTTAAAGTTTTTCAAAAATGTTTATTACTAAAAATGTATATTTAAAACCTGAAAATCATAACATTTGACGTTTCCTTATATATGCAATTTTACAGTAGTACTTTGATATCAAATTACCATTGATTATTTTTTACTTTTTTAGAAAAATGGGTTAAACGGATAAAGTTCGGTTTACATGATTTTATATAAGTTCGGGTTAGGGTTGAAGTTTTTGACCCGAATAAGAATATGGGTCCGGTTCAGGTTTAATATTTAGATCCCCTAACCCAAACCCATCAACTCGCCAACAGGATTCGATTGACACCCCTAACAAAAAATACACAATAAATTGTATTAAAGACACAATAACAAATACGTTTTATATGGGTGAAAACCATGATAAAACTATTATATTTTTATATAATGATACTGTACTCGTTAAAAAGATAAAAAAAAGTTTGTTTTTATGGTGTAAATTTTTTTAAAGAATAATATCGTATATAAAATTTATGAACATTTAAACAAACAGAAAAACCTAAAAAAGTCAACAATACTGGTTAATCTAAAATACTTAATTAAAAAACTCTTTCATTAAAAATTGCTTTTAACCATTAATAACAAATTTTGATGATTGAGATTACATTTTTTCACTTTTTAGATTTATTATCTGTTGTTATTGGGTTATTGGATTTTTATAATCTCAAGTTTCATTTATTGGCCTGTATTAATATCAACTTAAAAAATATTTGCAAAACACTTCCAACTTTAAGTTTATTTTCCTCCAACGATCAATTACTAATTGAGAGATAACTCCCATTAGTGTTTTTTTGTTGATGAAATGGGGCAAACTTTGAGCCAATTTTCAACTCCGTCGTCGCCCAGCATCCATCAGGTTTGTTTTTCGGTGTCTATCTTTCCATTGGCACCTGAAATTTAACTCCAACGAGTCAAGTGATTTTGATAAGGAGATGAAAATTGACAAGTTTTAGGGGGCGTTTGGTATGCAAGGATTCAATAGAGTTTAATGGAATCGAAATCTGAATTCCACGAGACATTGTGATTGGTCGGCAGTACTTCGTTGGAATTGGAATTTGAATTCTATTATTAACGTGTTTGGTTGCGTAAGAAATTGGAATGGTAATTTGAATTAATTCACTCAAATTCCTTCAAATGAAGGATTTCAAATTCCACCAACCCTGCCTCCGCCACCGACCGCCCCGCCCAACGCCAACCGACACTACCGATGATCCTCGCCGACGCCGCCGACACCTCGTCTGCCCCGCCCACCGCCAACCGACACTACCGATGACCCTCGCCGATGCCGCCGACACCCCGACCGCCGACGTTCACAACACCCCCGACCGCCCGCGGCCGATTCCTACCTCGACCGCCGCAGCCCCGGACAGCCGCCTGCGGCCGATGCGGACCGCCGCCCGTAACCGATTTCGCCCGCTGCCGCCCCTCACCGTCGTCGGTGGTATGTGACGACGGTGATCAATGGTAATGGAGGTGGTGGCGATTTGCAATGCGTGATAAATTTCAATTCCTGTATGAGTGTTTTGTTACTAAAAATGCATTTGAAATTTAAATTACTTTTAGATTTCAATTTCATTGAATTTCAAATTTTTGAAAAATTATTGAATTCCAAATACAATTCTTGTAATTCCAGTACAATTCCAATTCCAATTCCAATTCCGCGAATCAAACGCCCCCTTAGGGTGTAGAACTTTCAGATTGACGGACCAGATAATTGATTTCAACATTCTGTTTAGTGTTTTGGTTATATAAGCAGTCGACGTCATCAAAAAAATAACGGTGTTAACTCTCAGTTAGTAATGGATCGTTGAATAAAAACAAGCTCAAAGTTGGGAGTGTCTGTAAATATTTTTTGATTTGGATTAATCCCGACCAATAAATAAAAAATAGGATTATTAAAATCCAATAACTTTTTTTATTTAAACCATTTCTGTTTAATATAAGACTAATATTCTTACTGGTGGAGAAAATCACATACAAGTGTGTGATACGTATAAACGTTGCTAAATTTGTTTTGTTCTATATATGCATGCCTTTCATAGATCTATTACGGATACGTTTTTGTTTCTTTCGCAAGAGGTATTCTAATATCGACTGCTATTTATGATCTGTCTATATGATTTTTCTAAATGTCTCTTTCATCAAGGTTTTATTAACCAATTTTTATTAATATATTAAAAAAAAATTGTGGTGCTTATTTTCAATCCTTGATTTTATTTATAGGGAATTTGGATTTCATAATTCAACAGTTGACACATATCGCTTTGATGTTGAGGTCGAAGGCAAGTAATGTTTATTTTGTATTCGAGTAGACATGAAATTGAATTGAGTTTGAATACGCTCATTCAAATAAATTTTTACTAATTTCGTTTTAATTCAAAATTAAAATACAAACTTTTCAAATTCAAATAATTTGTTTGATCCAAAAATTAATTCAATGAATACCAATGATGATAACCACTTGAAAGATACATCCCGACATAAGTTACAGTTTACCTAGTACCCTTATCTATAGGGTAATACAAGTAACAAATTATAATGGATGGCATGGAACTCAAAATCAACTAAAAAATCAATTTTCAATCAAAAGTGATCATACCATTTGAGCAACTGATATCAAAACTACTAAAAAGGAGAGGTTGTTATCCAAATAAATCATGTTCATCACTCGTTCTTCTTCTTCTTTTTTAATTTTTGTTTCTACCATTTTCATTCAAAGTTCTTTTATTTTTTATTGGCAATGGTCGAATTAACGGTATTATAGCCGTTCCAAATGTCAAAATAGCAAACCCTCAAAATCAACCCAAAGCCACAACCCAAAAGCATTATTACGAAGTTTTAGTAAACACAAATCTACTCGAAACCGCACCTAATAACGATCCCGTCGGGTCCCCTTTATGTTTATTTTCATTTAAAGAATACGATATAAGCTATCTCCACCCACCCCCTCGGACTCATGACTCATCAACTCGTCTTACCGTTGAATTCAAGACTCCGTAAATCGCGTAAAGAAGCAAGTGAAAAGCCAGTCAACATTCCACAATAATTAAAAAATAAAATCCACCAAAAATAACAAATTAAAAAAAAAAGAAATTTCTAGAAGGGCAAAACGGTCCGATGACATCTTCTTCCGTCAATGGCTCCTCCTACTTCATTCTTCTTCATAATAAAAAAATAGACGTTACAGATACGCCTTAATTTATGCACATCCCAACCGTAAACACAAGTTTTCCTCTTCCCTCATTTACTCTCTCTCTCTCTCTCTCACACACACACACACACTCACACGCTTTCTCTCTCTAGAATTCTACTGTGTGTTTGTTGCGACTATATAGTATATACCTACTCTGACCGATCAGGACTCTCTAATCTCATCAATTTTGATGAATTTTGACAGAAGAAAAGCACCTTGCAGGTTTGTTTCTTTTTCTCGATTACTAAATGTTGTTTGTTTTAATCGGTTCATGATCTGTGGTTGTTGTGTTGCTATTTTGATTGTAAATCTGTTGTTTCTGGAAATCTGCGTTGTGATTTTGTCTCGTGTTCGTGTTTTAATGATTTTTTGATGTTTTTTGTTTTAATCGATTCGTAATCTGATGCATCTGTGTTGTTGTGTGGATTGTAGAGTTGTAGATGTGTTATCGCATGGAATTCTGCTTTGAGATTTTGTTCTGAGTTTGCAAGTTTTTTTTGTTTAAATATTGGTCGTTTCAATCGATTCATTATCTGTTGTTGCTGTTGTTGTTGTTGTGTTATTAGGCAGATTATAAATGTGTTGCCGGTGGATATATAGTTGAGATTTAAGGTAATTAAATATCATTGGAGTAGATGAATTTTTGTTGAAGAAAGCAGTTTTAGGAGGTCATTTTCTTTTTTCTTATTTTTTTTCTTTCCTTATGAAGTTCATCATCATGATAGATTCAATCTATGTTTCTTCTGATTTGGATTTTAAATGTGTTAGATGTTGAAATTTTCACTGCGATATTTTGGGATTTAACGTTGCTAACATTTTATAAATGTGTAATCTATTGACTGTTTTTTAATTACTATACTTTGTTAACCTGTTAGGTTTGATATGTGTGTTTTCATATGAAATTATTCTCTGGAATTTGTGGAGTTGTTATCAATTAAGATTACATTGTTATATGGAAAATACGTGAATGAACATCAATAAGGTTTAAATTGGTTTCTTCGATGGATTGACGTTGGTGGTACTTAATTAGTCCAGAGCATGAACAATGCATTTCCTCTGTTTGTGGCACAAATATATATCTTCTGATTTGAATATCGGAAGTAACGTTTGGAATTGAATTTGTAATATGATTTGTATGATTTTATTAATCTTCTAAAGTTTGAAGCTGTAGATTTTATTGGATTCAGGACATGGAATGAGCACAGTTGATGCAAACTATCGTGTTCTAGAGTAAAACAATGGCTGTTGCTGGAATAAACAACGTTTCAGTGCTTGAATCTTCTTATTTTGGTGATAATTATTCTCCAGTCTCAAGGAGATGGGGTAGCCAAGAGAAACCAATCACCCGTACATCTTTTATCCGGAAATTGTGGCGGGATCTTGAAGATGGAAGCAAAATTAGGGAGACTGGAAGGAAACACACAAGTGGGGTGGCTATTAGTAATATCAGAAGCCAGTGTTCATGCTCATTAGAAGGTGCTGAAAGTGAAGACTTATCGATAAATACTAGTGAAGCTGAAAATGAGTATCCCTGGGATCAGAACCAAATGAGGTTTCAAAATGAACAAGAGGATAACCAGAACTTGTGCTCACAACATTCTCCTGCTATTGGTCTGGCTGATAAAGAGCGTGTTAGGCAGGTTTTCGATGAATGGGGAAGTAAAAACAATCAAGTGCGTGCACTGAATGCTTCACATGATAACAGCTGTTCACAGTCTCGATTAATTAGTGAAAATGAATCCAAGAGGGTGAGAACAGTTATGCAGTGGCTAGAGTCAAACACTCCGCAGTCAGAAACTGCTCAACCTCTTATTGAAGAGCAAGATGGATTAGGTGTTGATCAAACTAGAGTTGGGGCACGAAAGTCTGTTCGTTTACTTTATGGCAGGCATGCTCTTCTTGACTTGCTAACAAGGTTTGAGATGGAAAGGAGAACCGAGATGCAGAGTTTGTTGGAAAGTCGACCTGTATCAACTTTTGCTCATCGGAAACGAATTCAGGTATGAACATTTCTTCTAATGCATTCTCAACATTTCGTTACGTAATGTTGTATCAAACTGCCACTTTAGAAGATTGTGATTGCATTTGGAAAATATGATAGGAAACTATGCTTGGTCTGAAAATTATGAATAGCTACATTCTATTTTACAATCACTTACCTCAATTTTCTGTTGAATAAATGTAGGAATTATGCCAATTATGCTTTCTTGTTCTATCTCCAATCTGATATTCCATTTACATGTTACCTTTGGAGAAAGAACTTACAAAATATACAACTATAGTTATAAAAGGATTCAGGGTGTCATTAGTTTACAACTTAAATGAAGTTGCTGAATGGGTAAACTATAATTTTAGGAAGAAAATTCATGGTGTTTCTTAAAGCTTATCAAGAATACTATCTGTTATGACTTTGTATGATGAAAGATTGTCTATATGCTACTTGGATAATGCCGTGGCCCCAGATGATATTAATGATTAGGGAACTGATTTCTAACTTATAGATTTTATTATATTATTTTGTTATCTGTTAATATCATGTCTTGGGATTTTGAGGTAATTTATGTTCCTGCTTGTAGACATTGCTCAAAGGTAGATTTCTGTGGAACCAAAGATTTATGCAAGAAGAAAAGTCTACTTCTACCGCAGCAAGCGAGTTGGGATTACTGAGGCAATCACACACAGTGTCTGATTTGAGGTTTGTTATCTTCTCAACTATATCTTTACACATCTGTCTGAAGTGCAGACAATATTGGTCTTCACTGTTTTGCCAGTGAAGCACATCTTTTAGTAAAGTTCAGGACTTATTCTAAAAACGTCTTTTATTGGTTGTTATGTGTTGCCAGGAAACTGCCCGCTTTTTAAATTTATAGCAGGAATCATTATGTTTTTGTATTCTTGAAATTTTATATTGTGTCAAGTCAAACTGAAGTTTGGAACTGCATATACTATTAAAATTTATTTCTTATATAATTTTTTATGGAATGTTAACTGTCACTTTTGCCACATTTGTTTGAGGCAGGAGGGGGTTCCTTTCCAGAGTGAATAACCATGAACAAGCTCATGATGGGTCCCAATGTGATACCTCATCTGACAATGGCATGAAGTATCAAGAAAATCAAGTACTTGAAGATGTTGATAATGAATCTGATACCTCATCTGACAATGGCATGACACACCAAGATAGTCAGCACCTGGATGGTTTAGTTAATGAACACGAATCTGAGGTACTTCCACCAACTGAAATTTTTGAAATCAGGGACCATGATGAGGTCCAGGTCCAGGTCCAGGTCCAGGTCCAGGGCCAGGACCAGGCAGATTCAGTTGATAGAGATCAGGGTGCACATGACATCGAACTGTCTCAACAAGCTTCGGAGCTTAAAAGCCAGTATGAGTCAGATGGGGATGAACTAGAAATTGATGAGACATTTGACCATCAAAATCCCCCAGAAACCGATACAGATATCTTGTCTTGGCAAGAAGAAATTGTAGAAGCAGAAGACAATTTGACTAATACCGAGTCAATCCAAAGTTTCAATGCAAACTCAGTTGACAACCAAGATGATTGGCTGTACCAAGAAACAGTACATGATGGCTGGTATGACAATCATCATCCAGTGGCCACAACAGATGCATTCTATACACCTGATGATGATAACTATAACAGAAATGAACTTCAACAACTTACGAGCAGGTATTGAACCATCTAATCTGCATAATCCACCAACACTCTTGTCTTGAATAATATTAAACTGAGAAGTTTTCATCCTGTAGGAGACGAGTTTCTAGTCTTCTTCAAAGTGATTTTAGTGTGAGACTTGACCAGCTGTTGCAATCCTACTTGGCACGCCAAGATCAAGCTTCTGATTCAGACGCAGATTGGGTGCTAGAGATGGAGAACCAAGATCCCTCTCAGCAAAGCGTTGATGAAAATGAAAACGATGAAGCTGCTGAGAATACAGAACCAGCTCACAGCTGGCAACAACACCCTGAAATCAATCAACACTCTGGAACTGTGAGTTGTACCTATCAAATTAGAAAAACGATGCAAATATAGATGTCTTTATAATATTTCTTTTAATAATGTAGCAGGAATGGGAGATCATCAACGGTCTACGTATGGATATTGCTATGCTTCAAGAACGAATGAACAACATGCAGAGCACTCTTGAGACTTGCATGAACATGCAACTTGAGTTGCAACGGTCTGTGCAACAAGAAGTGTCATCAGCTCTAAATCGATCATCTAATTCGGGTTGGATTTTTAACTAATTAATCATACATTAACATGATTGTTCTTCATTAATTTATTTCATGGAAAATCCTTGCTCACTGTTGACCTAATTGTAGGTGAAGAAAGCTTGCAGGTTTGCTTCCTATGTTGCGACAATGGGTTTGAATCTTCATCCAATAGGTAAATATATAAGCTTGCTTCCTATATGTAAAAAATTTAAACAATCACTACCGAGCCAAAAGTTTAAACTACTGTCAAAAAAGCATGTCATGTTAAGAAAACGTATGGCTTTTAGCTGGCAAGTTTTGTAGAAGGGACCTATGATTTTAAAATTTTAAAAGATCCCTATGAATGGTTCAAAACTTTCCTAGTGTATAAATATTGAAAAGGCCAAAAGGTCAATGGAGCTTGATAAACAATGTTTCATAACCGGAGTGGCCGGACAGGAACCTATCATAAATGGTATGTTCTGTGTGGTGAACCGTTTTTATTTGAATCAACTGGTTACGGGTTGGAGTGGGAACCGATTTAATGGTTGGATCGTGTTTTATTTTTTTTTTGTTTTTATGTTTCTTATATATCGTTTTTAATGATTTTTTTACTACTTTAAACTTTTTTATTTAAAACTACATACTTTATACATTGAGCATCCATACAAACTACATACTTTATACATTGAAAAGGCCAAAAGGTCAATGGAGCTTGATAAACAATGTTTCATAACCGGAGTGGCCGGACAGGAACCTATCATAAATGGTCTGTTCTGTGTGGTGAACCGTTTGTATTGAATCAGCTGGTTACGGGTTGGAGTGGGAACCGATTTAATGGTTGGATCGTCTTTTATTTTTTTTTTGTTTTATGTTTCTTATATATCATTTTTAATGATTTTTTTACTACTTTAAACTTTTTTATTTAAACTACATACTTTATACATTGAACATCCATACAAAATGTAATCTATTATTATATCTATTTTAAATTCGACGTAGATATTTATATATATTTAACTTTTTTATGACGTATTTAGTTTTAAATCCAGTTCAACCAGGCGTCTAGTTTATATATGATAATATTTCTAGTGTTTTTACATTTGGTGTTTGCTAACGCAGGTGTGGACACGTGTACGTATGTTCAAACTGTGCAGAGAAGATAAACTGGTCAAAGGTAAAAGAAAGTGTCAGGCACCCGTAAGCTGAGGTGGACATATGACTCATACTTACTAATACAATTTTAACACGTGAAAGTGGATAAGTAGAAGTTGGAATGACAGCAGGACTGACAGATGGCGAGTTCTTATTGGATCTTTTGATCTTGTTTATGAGGTCGACAAATAGTCTTAAGGTTGATATGGTGATCGAAGAAGATGATCAGCCTTTGTTGAATGGCAAAATGGTTAAATATATATGTTTTAATGTCAATAATAATGATGAGTAGACTTCACCAAGCTTCACCAGGCCTTAAAGTTGTTGTCGGATCTCTCGTACAGTGACTTGTAACTCGTGCATCAACAGTTGTTCTATGCTGTACACCTTAAAATACGATCCCAAACTATATTTGGGATCGTTAATTCATTACAAACAAGCTTGATCTAGCTTGGCTTAGGCTCTGTTCTGTTTTATATTTTTTTTTATCAATTCTAAATAGACATACTTAGACTGTCCCCAACGCTCCGCCCTTAGCCCCGCCCGTGCCGCCTTTCGGAAGGGCTTTGTTGTGCAGACCCATCCATCCTTTACCCGCCCTTCCCCGAGGGCATTCCATGGATGCATTTTGTGGGGCCCACATCACAAAATATGTGTTGTTTTGTTTTTTTATGGATTTTTAATGGTTGTTTGTGAAAAGGATGATGTTGGGGGTAAAAGTTGATTGTGGGAAGAATATATGAAAGTTAGTGGAAAGCTGATTTGGCACGTTAACTGGGACTGTTTGTGGGAAGTACGTTGTTTAGCGTTGTGGACAGTCTTAGTAATATCATAGCATAATCATCAACCTATTTACCGCTCTAGCCTTTTGTTTTCCATCCTAACATGATAGCCAACATCTTGTAGAGTACCAAGAGAAACTAAATTTCTAGTTAACTCAGACACATACCTCACATTAGTTAACATGAAATCAGCTCCACCTTCTAACTTCAAGATCACTGTTTCGTGTCCTTAATGGTCTAACATATCCTAAATGGCAGAACCCAGATCTTCAACTTCCAAGTCTTGAAAGTACTCTTTATTTGGGCATAAATGGTAGAACATTCGGAGCTCATAAATCCACTCGTCTTTAATTATTTTTCTTTAGTCCATAAGCATATAAGCACTTTCATAGCGTTCAAAAGAGTCATCTACAGATGATGGCCTCATGTAACTAGTTCCGTATATTAGTAAGGCTGGATTTGCCTCTTACAACCCAAGGGCGAAGCTTTATAGGGGCGGGGGGGGCGCCGCCCCCCCTGTTTTTTCGCCAGTAGTGTTAAATTTTGGTCCGATAGTGTAAATTTTTGGCCAGGTAGTGTAAAATTTTATATAAATATCGAGTTCGCCCCCCCCCCCCCCCCCCCTAAAAAATTATTTCACCCCCGCCCCCCCTATGAAATAGTTCAAGCTCCGCCACTGTTACAACCAATCCATTGCTTGTATCCTCTGAAACTTCTCCTCATTTCTTGAGTTCTAAGAATGTAATAAAGCAAGTACTTTCTACATTGACAGAGAGTCTTTGCCATACATGATCGTATCGACAAACTGCTCACAACATTTTGGCAGAGATAGAAATATAATAGTCTGGTCTTCATTCTCTAATGTAATATCTATATTCTCAAGATCTAAGATCAGTCTAATGAATTCATCATATGATCTTCAAGCTACTTTCTAGGCATCATATTGAATGTACACAGCCACTTTTAAAGGTATAGCCCATTTGCTAGAGATTTGGTTAAGATCAAAGCCCCGCTGCAATCATCCCTAGAGATGCATCACGAACAATGCTCGAACCTTTAGCCTTCATAATTTGAAATCATTCTTGCTGTGAATTATCAAATCTAAACGGTACAGTTTGATACCAATTGTTAATGAAATACACTAGAAAGAAACCAATATTCCAACTCATTTAATTAGAAATCAACTACTACTCTTTTGATAAATAAGAACATCATCTTAGTAGCGAATGAGTGTTCTTTCGTACATTATAATACCATTTTAGTTTAACGTGGACCGCTCAAGATTCAGTGACCAAAGAAAATAGGAAGAAGCATGATCAATAACCACCCACTTCATATACAATCTAGAAAAAGAAAAACAACTAAAATAAAATGGATATAGAAAATGAAAATTAAAATTTTAACGTAGACATCAAAGTGTACGCAGTGCCGTGAAGGTTATCATGCATGTGCATGGTCTTCCAAAGGGCACGTATCATATTTTTACGATAATATATAAATGGCGCCATGGATTCTAGAAAGACCGATAAACATTACTTATAGTTATATTGTATAACCGATGATCCTTATTTCAAATGGTTAAGTTGAGATACCTCAAGTTTTATTAAAAATAAAGGAATGTTTTGTTTAAGTACCACCTGTGATAAAAAAAAAGGACAGTTCTAGGTTGGGCTAGGTGAGTTTCTCTCACGTTTACTCCTAAAGATGGTCTAGGATTACATAATGAAAATGATCGAATGGGCTAGTAGTCCGTTAATGATTTTAAAAAATTATATCCTGTTTAAATAAGAGTGAAATAAATGGACTTCAATTCTGCCAATAGTAACACGAGAATGAAACCATCTCATTAATGTTACACCTATTTCACCGACGATAATGACGACGTGGCTGCTCAAACTGCGACTAGTGGAGCCATGTTGATATATTTTTAAATCACATTTATTTTACTTGATCTTCATTAGAAATCATGAATGTTCACGTAGCCAAGAGCCCAAGAACCTAGAAACTTCTGTTTTGTTTGTGTGGTGGGCGAACATGTTAGTGTTTTGAAAGTCAAATTATAATATTATTGTTACTTATTAGTCCAAAATGTTATCCAACTATCATTATTAACCCGTGCTATATTTTGTATATAGGGTAATTTTATAGGTACTTTTACATATTTTTTTTTATTAAAATCATAAATTACATATTTTTTTAAGCTAAAAAATTAATTACATATTTCCTCTTC
This sequence comes from Flaveria robusta, assembly GCA_025506415.1. Lineage (NCBI taxonomy): Eukaryota > Viridiplantae > Streptophyta > Magnoliopsida > Asterales > Asteraceae > Flaveria > Flaveria robusta. The sequence goes on from JACCIZ010000143.1 coordinate 77,164, forward strand.
CTAAACCATATATATTATATGTTTATCATTTTCATTAAATTTTATATATTAAATAACTATTTTACCTTGTTTTTACTAATAGATTTTTACATATTAATGTTTTATTATTATAATTGTTTAAAACTTTAACAATTATGTTTTATATTTAAAGATATAACTTTGATTATCGGTTGTTATTGTTTTGAAATAAATTTTAAACGAGATAAAATTTTGTTGTTTCTATTAGCATAGAATACTCAAACTTGAGAAACTATGTAATTGATAGTCGTTGGAAGTGAAATGCGCAAAATAATTTGGTGTAAATACGAGTAATATAATCATTCAATAAATAATTTTAATAAAATGGATAAATATGTAATATGTATATTTTAGGAAGGTGATATATGTAATTAATTTTTTGATTTGGATAAATATGTAATTAATGATTTTAGGAAGGGGCAATATGTAAATGCCCCAACTTTGTAAAATAGTAATCAAGTTTCAAGATTGTTCTAATTAAGTCACTCATAAAGTTTTTTGTCACAATCAGGTCACTAATAAATTTTTTTGTCCTAATCAGATCACTAAAGTTTTAAAATTGTTCTAATTAGGTAATTTATAAGTTGCAAAAGGTTTTAAAAAATTTGAAATGTTTAAAAATATTAACAATATTTACAAAAAAAACCTAAATTATTTTAAAACTTTTGTAAATTATTTAAAAAATTATAAAAATATGAGTGACTTAATTGAAACACTTTTAAAATTATAGTGACCTGATTGAAACAAATAAAAATATTGATGATCTAATTGAAATATTTTTAAAACTTTAATGACCTGATTGAAACAAATAAAAATATTGGTGACCCAATTAGAACACTACAAAAGCATGATTACTATTCTATGAAGTTTTTCCTTTGTATATTTATAGTTGTGAATCGAGATTGTATATTTTGAAACGTGGATACGATGGAGTGTTAAAATATTTAATGCTTCTCCATCTTACATCTAAACGTACAAGTGCATGATGAGCGTAAGTTAAAAAAGGATTAATCACAAAATAAAACCCAAAGCGAGCATTTCATGCTTCAGTTCGTTTAGATTATTTACTTAATTAAGTTATAAAGAAGGCTTAGAGCATTCACACTAAATTCACTATAAATAAGAGATAAAATGTTACTAGTTATCTTATATTTGAAAGTGATAGCAAGTGAAGAAAAGATAAAAAGTAATGATAGATATATAAAACATATTATTTAATTGAAATGTAAAAAAAATAATTTTTAGTGTATTTATAAAAACGAAGATAATGAATCCATTCTGAATGCTGTTAAAACAAAAATAGCGGATGGTCCTTTATAAAAGATGGATGCAATTAAAGTTTGTGATTAATTGTATCTATGACAATATTTTTTTTTTCTGAAAAAAGGGCAAGAGATATTCTAAATGCTCCTCTCGAATACATGTTGCCTAACTTATATGCCATAGTGTCTGATAAATCTTGCTTGGTTAAAGAGTGTTTTGTGAAGAATTTGAATGGCGTAGATTGGACTTAAAATTGGTCATCAACCCTTCTTTTTGCCTCTGCTCTGGAAGAACTATGCTTGTTAAGGAATTTATTGGATTCAGTTAAAATTAGTGGCTCAAAGGATAGATGGACTTGGAACATGGGTGGCACTGGTGTTTTATCGGTAGCATCATTGCGGCAGGCTATGGCACCTTTGGCAATGGTACATGCGCCCTCATCTTTTAGTTAGAGCATTCATATCAGATTTTCTATCTTTATACTTATAATTACATTAAAAAATATTATTTTTTCTCTTTCACTTTCAATTAAATAAATTTTTTTATATTTTTATCATTACATTTTTTTTCTACTCTCTACTCACAACCACTTTCAAAAATATTAAAAAATTTATAAGGGTTGAACAATGATTCCTTAAATATACAAATTGAACAGTAACTTTTCTCTCTTATTCACTCACAACCATTTACAATCATTACTTAAAATATAAAAAACACAGTATATAAATATAAGAAACATATTGTAAATGCTTTTAGGATAGTTAGAATTGGTTGGATTATCATTGCTGATGTTTGGTAAGGGATAATCGATTGGTGTCATCTACCCCCAATTTACTCCTCCTCTACATTGGATCTTCTAAAGCTGCATAATCATTTGGGTGTGAAATATAAGAAAAAGAAGGCGGTTTTCTCAAAGAAGTTGATGTCATTTAAGCTGATAGATGTTATTAAGCCCAATGCTTTCTTCTGGATCAAGCATAGGTTGTGAAATTATAAGCAATGCCGTATTCGTAGACGGATAAAACTTGAAGGACACAAGGGCGGTACGGACGATCTCAAGGGGCGGTTTTGGAGGAGATCATATTATTAAGGGTCAAGTAGTAATTTCTACTTGGTAATAATAATCAATTTATTATTATGTTTATCTAATACAAGTTTGAATTAGATTGAGTTTATCCATTAGAGTTTGAATTAAACTTTAATTACGTAGCTTGGGTTCCAAGTCTGTAGCCTATATAAGGCACGCATGAGTTTTTGTTTATCGCATTGTATCCTCTTTTAGTTTCAGATTAATAACAAAAAGAGTCGAACTAGTTGTTCAAATCCCGTTTATCGCATTGTATCCTCTTTTAGTTTCAGATTAATAACAAAAGAGTCGAACTAGTTGTTCAAATCCCGTGTGTGTTTGATATCCAGGTTAACATAGGTCTCATATATATCATGGAGATCGAATGGAAGGATTGGTGTGATTTTTATTTTAAGTTGTAATTTTCTTGTATATTGACGTTTCTGTTACTTATTTGTTTGTATCTGTCTAGCTCCTCACTAGTTTTCATTAATATCAAACCGTTGTTAAAAAAAAAGAGATATTTTAAAGGTAAAAGCTTTAATGCTTGTGAATTCTAACAAAATCCGACAAAATTAAATGAAAATGAAATAATTAAAAATGACTTTTTAAAAATATATCACCTTCAAACATGCCTAGGTCTCAAACATTAGATTATTTCAAACAAAAACAAAAAAAAAAAAACAAGCACGTCTTAAGCCTGCCACTTGTTAGGCCCTGGTTGGCACATCGTCTAACCACCCAATCCCCTATTTTTATGGTAAACTTAACATTTCAATAATATTGTTTCAAGAATAATGATAATAATTTTTAAAGAATAATGTAACTAAAAGGGTAAAAATAGTGGATTTTTTATTATTATATAATCCAAAAATGTTGTTTTGTATTTTTAGAGAAAAATATCGTTAAGTTATTTAGATTTTCTTATGAATGATTCTAATGCCTAACAAATATGGAACGTTTATTCATATATGTCATTACCCAAATTGACGTACGGTAACAGTGACCTGATGAATTAATGTTATTAAACCATAAACCATC